>PVLC010018100.1:0-32602 GCA_004027655.1 Graphiurus murinus
GTCTCACTAAGTTGCGGAGTGCCTCACTAGGTAGCTGAGGCTGGCCGTGAACCCGGATCCTCTGGTCTCAACCTCCCGAATGCTGGGATTACAAGCCTCGGTTTATTTTAATTTTTTAGAGGGTCTCACTAAGTTGCTGAGGCTGGTTTCGAATCTGCAGTCTTCCTGTCTCAGCCTCCCAAGTACTGGGATTACAGCGTACACCACCACACCTAGCCCCGCTTCACTTTATTTGTTTTTGCGGTACTAGGGATTGAACCCAGGGGCATTCTACTCCAAGCTACATCCTCAGCCCTATTTTTTATTCTTTATTTTGAAACAGGGTCTCACTAAGTTGCAGAGGGCCTCACTAAGTAGCTGAGGCTGTCCAAGAACCTGCGATCCTCCTGTCTCAGCCTCCCAAATACTAGGGATACAAGTGTGCACCACCACGCCAGGCCTCCAACCCTATTTTTAATTTTTGCAATACCAGGGATTGAACCCAGGGGAATTCTACCTCCAGGCTACGCCCCCAGTCCTATTTTTTTTAATTCTTTATTTTGAAATAGGGTCTCATTACGTTGTGGAGGGCCTCACTAAGTAGCTGAGGCTGGCTGAGAACCCGGATCCTACGGTCTCAGCCTCCCAAGTACTGGGATTACAAGCGTGCACCACCACGCCCAGCCCCGCTTCAGGTTTTTTTTTTTTTTTTTTTTTTTTTTTCGGTACTGGGGATTGAACTCAGGGGCATTCTACCTCCGAGCTACACCCCCAGCCCTATTTTTTATTCTTTATTTTGAAACCGAGTCTCACTAAGTTGCGGAGTGCCTCACTAAGTACTGAGGCTGGCCACGAACCCGGATCCTACGGTCTCAGCCTCCCGAATGCTGGGATTACAAGCGTGCACCACCACGCCCAGCCCCGCTTCGCTTTTAAAGCCTTGTTCTGCTGAGTCCAGTTGGGATTTGCATCTGAACTCAGCTGCTTCGAGTGTGTCAAGAGGGTTGCTGGGTTCTTAGGGCCTTGGGCCGCTCTCTGGGAGGGTAATTGACACGTGCCTCCAAGAGTGGGCTCTGAGTTGAGTGGGGACAGACGTGCAGCGTGCCAGAGGCGGCACGGGGCATGCGCAGGCTCCTGTCCATGCGCCGCCGCTGCTGTCCTCGATCCAAATATCCTCCCCGCCCGCACCGAGGGGACGGTTCTGCTTCTGCTCTGCCTTCCTTTGCTTCTTAGCTTGCTTGGAAGCTGGAGGAGGAGACAGTGTTAGATTTTTCATTCATTCATTCATTTTGGTTTGTCTGTAATCCCAGTACTTGGGAGGCTGAGACAGGAGGATTGCAGGTTTGAGGCCAGCCTCGGCAACTTAGCGAGACTCTTAGGAACCTAGTGAGACCACTTCAAAACAAAAAAATAAAAAGGGCTACAGGAGTAGGTCGGAGGGAGACACCCTGGGTTCAATCCCCAATACCACAGCTGCACGCCAGCCCTATTTAATTTAGCATGTGTGTGTGGTTTGGGGGATTAAACCTAGAGGCTTTCTACCTCTGAGCTACATGCCCAAAACGTTTTATTTTTTATTCTGAAACAGGGTCTCATTAGGTTGCTGAGGGTCATGCTAAGTTGCTGAGGCTGGTTTTGAACCTACCATCCTCCTGTCTCAGTCTTCCAAATACTAGGATTACAGGTATGCACCACTGTGCTCAGGTTTTTTGTTTTTTTTTTTAATTGGTGCATTATAGTTATAGAGTGTTATTTCATTTTATTTGCTACTGGGAATTAAATCCAGGTACATTCTATCTCTGAGCTCCACCCCCAACCCTTTTTATTTTTATCTTTTTTATTTTGAAACAGGGTCTCACTAAGTTGCCAAGGCTGACCTCAAACCTGTGATGCTCCTGTCTCAGCCTCCCAAATACCGGGATTACAGGCACGCACCACCACACCCAGCTCAGCATGTAAATTTTTAAGACCCTTTTGGAGATCCATACCAAGAAAACACTAAGAGGGTGTGCGACTTATCCTTGGCAGAGGGAGCTCACGCAGCCCCTGGGAAAGAAGGCTGGCTTAGTGGACCGAAGAGTATGCAGGCTTCTGACATGCCGAGCTTATTCTGGCAGCACATGCGCTAACGTTGGAATGACATGTGGCAGATGGCATGGCCCCTGGGCGACAAGCACATTGGTGAATCATTTTACATTTTTCGAAACCTGGAGACAATAGAATAACATGTTTGAATTGCCAAAAGGAAAAACCGAAAAACCAGACTCTGCTAAGTTGTTTTGTACTGGGGATTGAACATGCAGGGGCATTCAACTTCCAAGCTACACTCTCAACCCCTTTTATTTTTTGTTTTGAAACAGGTTCTCACGAGGTTGCTGAGAGTCTCGCTAAGTTGCCGAGGCTAGTCTCAAATCTGCAATCTTCCTGTCTCAGCCTCCCAAGCACTGGGATTACAGGTGTGTGCCAACACGCCCGGCTTCCCGCTTACCCGTTTGAAGGAGCGAGTTTTCTGAAATGAAAAGCTAAACAAAGATGTCTTCAGATAAAAGCTAAGAAAATCTAAGCCAGGCTTGGTGGCGCACACTTGTAATCCCAGCATTTGGGAGGCTGAGACAGGAGGATCCGGGTTCGCAGCCAGCCTCAGCTACCTAGTGAGGCACTCTGCAACTTAGTGAGACTCAGTTTCAAAATAAAGAATAAAAAATAGGGCTGGGGGTATAGATCAGAGGTAGAACTCCCATGAGTTCAATCCCCAGTACCGAAAAAAAAAAAAAAAAATCTGTAACGCGCAGATCTACCCTCCAAGAAACCCCGGAGCAAGTTCTCCATGTTGAAGGGAAGGAATCCCCGAGAGAAGAAGAAAGCCCCTGGGGAAGGATCAATATTAAGTAAATATACAAAAATACTACGTAGTTAAAGCAATAATAGAAGACTAGCACTATCGACGGTGCCAGGCAGGAGAGGGATAAATGAGATGTTTACCAAAAGAGACCCTACGCAGCCCGAGGGCAAGTCCCGACAGATTTCAAAGGGCTGAAATCACCCAGCAGCGTGTTCTCTGACCACAGTGCAATTACACAAGAAATTAATAACAGAAGGATAATTGGAGAATCCCCAAGTGTTTGGAAATTGAGCAACACACTTCTGAATAACCCAGGGGTCGGAGAAGAAGTCATAATGGAAATTAGAAAATACTTTGGACTGAATGGTAATGAAAACAAACACACCGAGCCTCGTGGGGAGCGGCGAGGAGGTGCTTAGGTGTTAAGTGCGTGTCCTAGAAAATATGCAGGTTGGAAATCAGTGGTCCCAGCCTCTGTCTCATGGAACTCGGGAACAACCAAACCTAAAAACCTCCATCAATTAAACCTCAAGAAGCCGGGCGTGGTGGCGCATGCTTGTAATCCCAGCATTCGGGAGGCTGAGACTGGAGGATCCGGGTTCGTGGCCAGCCTCAGCTACCTAGTGAGGCACTCCGCAACTTAGTGAGACTCGGTTTAAAAATAAAGAATAAAAAATAGGGCTGGGGGTGTAGCTCGGAGGTAGAATGCCCCTGAGTTCAATCCCCAGTACCGCAAAAAAAAAAAAAAAAAAAAAAAAAAAAAAAAAAAAAAAAAACCTCAAGAAAGTGAAAGGAAGAATGTCACCATGAGTAGAAATCTATGAAGCCCTCATTCTGTATAATTATCTGCACCAATTAAAAAAAAAAAAGAATAGAAATCCATGAGCTAGAGAATGCGTATGCACTAGAGGAAATGAACAAAGGCAATTTAGAAGTTTGCAAAGATTAATAAAATTGATAATCCTAGGTGGGCTTGGTGGTGCAGTCTTGTCATCCCAGTACTTGGGAGGCTGAGATAGGAGGATAGAGTTCGAAGCCAGCCTCAGCTACTTATCGAGGCCCTCTGCAACTTAGTGAGACCCTGTTTCAAAATAAAGAATACAAAATAAGGCTGGGGGTGTAGCTCGGAGGTGGAACGCCCCTGAGTTCAATCCTCAGCACTGCAAAAAAAAAAAAAAAAAAAAAAAAAAGATAATCCTACTGAGGAGGCAAGGAAAAAGAACCCACATTTTAATTCTAATATTGGAAATCAAAAGGGGCCATTACTATCAATCCTAATTAAATTTTATTCATTTATTTTTCCTAATGACATTTCAAATGTTATAGGAAGATATTACAAACAGCTTTATGACAAAAAAATGTGACAACCTGGATGAAATGGACCCATCTTGAAATCTACAATGTAGCAAAACAATTCAACCTGTTATGTGCAACCTTCTCACAGGGAGGACTCCAGACTTAGATGGGTTCAGTAGTAATTATTCAAACATTTAAGAAATAATCCCGATTGCATACAAACTCCTATAGAGAACAGAGAAAAAGAGATCACCTCCCAGCTTGGTTTTTGCTTGTTTGTTTGTTATACTGGGGATCAAACCCAGGGGCATTCTACCTCTGAGCTATACACCAAGTCCTTTATTTATTTATTTATTTATTTATTGGGGGGGGGTACTGGGCAGAGAACCCAGCGGCATTCTACACCCCAGTCCTATTTTATTTTAAAACAGGGTCTCACTAAGTTGTAAAGCGCCTCACTAAGTTGCCTAGACTGGCCAAGAACCTTTGATCCTCCTGTCTCAGCCTCCCAAGTACTGGGATTACAATCATTTTATTTTTCATTTTGAAACAGGGTCTCCCTAAGTTGCTGAGGGTCTTGCTAAGTTGCTGAGGCTGACCTCAAACCTGTGATCCTCCTGTTTCAACCTCCTAAATACTGGGATTATAGGTGTGTCCCAACATGCCCCACTCTGACATATTTTATGAGGCCAACAAAACCCTAATAGTACAACCTGATAAGGACATTATCATAAAGGAAATTTATAGACTTATTTCTCTCATGAGACTAGGTGGGGAAAAATTCTAAACAAAACATTAGAAACTCAAACCCAGAAATACAGTAAAAAGATAATACCTCATGACCAGTCTTTATTCCAGAAATGAAGGTTGGTGTAACATTTGAAAACCAATCAATGAAATTTGCAATAATATCTGAATAAAAGGGAAAACCCATATGATTAGCCCATTAGTGCAGAAAAACATTTGATGAAATCTTATATTTATTTATGATAAAACTGCCAATTTAAAAATGAAAGAAGCTGGGTGTGGTGGTTCATGCCTATAATCCCAGTACTTGGGAGGCTGAGACAGGAGAATAACAGGCTTGAGGACAGTCTCGGCAATTTACTGAGACCCTTAGCAACTTAGTGAGACCCTGTATCAAAATAAAAAGGGCTGGGAGTCAAGCTCAGAGGTAGACTGCCCCTGGGCTCAATTCTTGCGTCAGTCAGCATTTTCACTACTGTGGAAGGAAGGAAGATTTATTTCCTCACAGTTCTGGAGATTTCAGGGGTTCAGTGAAGTTTGCAGAGCTCTGGGCATGGCAGCAGGAAGTAGAGAGAGAGCATGAGCAGAGGGATTCTGCTCTCACATCATGGGGGCTGGGAGCAGAGAGAGAAAGGGAAGGAGGGACCACATATAGTCCTCAAGGCCACAGCGCCAGGTCTCCTCTGCAGTCCTACCCCCATGTCTAACATGGCTGCCTTGCTCATGAAGTCTAAGAGGATATTTAAAATCCAAACCATAACAATCCAATACAAAACAATACAAGAAGAAGAAGAAGAAGAAGAAGAAGAAGAAGAAGAAGAAGAAGAATTCTTAATCTGATAAAGTATATATGCAAGACCTATACTAAGAACTATAAAACTATGTTTCTTTCTTTCTTTCTTTTTTCTTTCTCTCCTTTCTTCTTTCTTTCTTTCCTTCCTTCCTTCCTTCCTTCCTTCCTTCCTTCCTTCCTTCCTTCTGCACTAGGGATTGAACCCAGGGGCATTCTACCTCTGAACCACACCCCTAGCCCTATTTTTATTTTAAAACAGAGTCTCACTAGGTTGATGAGAGTCTCACTAGGTTGATGAGAGTCTCACTAGGTTGATGAGAGTCTCACTACTCACTGAGGCTGTCCTCGAACCTGTGATCCTCCTGCCTCAGCCTCCCAAGTACTAGGATTACAGGTGTGCATCACCACACCCAGCTGACTAGAAAACATTTCTAAGATTTTAAGAGACCTAAATGAATGGAGAGATATACCACATTTATGGATTGGAAGGTTTAAATATTGCTGTAATGTCAAGTCTCTCAGGTCGATCTCTAGAGTCGATATTGTTGTGAATCCTTATAAAGGATGCTGCCTCAGCGTTCACTGTGAATACAGGTTTAACTTAGACTGGAAGTGGGGCTCAGTTACCCGTGACAGTCTCCAGTTCTACACACTACCCCGCCCAGTTTCCCAAAGTGGTCCATCCGGATCCCTGCCTTGCACACCCGCCTCACACCCCACAGACTGTGCAGACCTGCCTCACGCCAAGGCGCCCCACAGAACCTGCTTGCTCTAGGCCCACCAATAGGAGCTCCCTGGGTAACCTGCCTGGGTAACGCCCTGAACTCAGTACAGGCTTAACCCCACAGGACCTGCTGGTTGGGCGCACCCCACTTCTGACAGCTTTTGCAGGCACCTCACTCCCCACGTGGACCCAAGAGTAGCAAAAGGTCCTGTTGAGCTGCCTCCTCTCTCTCCTCCCTCTCTCTCTCTTCTTTCTTCTCTCTCTCCTCTCTCTCTTCTCTCTCTCTGTCTCTCTCTCTCTCCTCTCTTCTTTCTGTCTCTCTCTTCTCTCCCTCTCAATCTCTCTGTCTCTATCTCCTCTCTCTCTTCTCTGTCTCTCTCCTCTCTCCTCTTTCTCTGTCTCTCTCTTCTTTCTCTGTCTGTCTCTCCTCCTCCATCTCTCTGTTTCTCCTCTCTGTCTCTTCTTTCTCTGCCTCTCTTATCTCTCTCTCCCCCTCCCCTCCCTCCCTCTCCTTCCCTCTCTCTCTCTCTCTCCCTCTCTCTCTCTCTCTCTCTCTCTCTCTCTCTCTCTCTCTCTCTCTCTCTCTCTCTCCCTCCCTCCCTCCTTCCCTCCCTCCCTCCCTCCCTTACCTGAGCACCCTGGTCTTGGCTCTCCTGGCCAGGGCTCACCTGGAGAGTGCCTGACTTGCTCGGAAGAAACTGGACGCTGGTCAGGTAAGAGCCACGAGGCATCTCTGTATAGAAGTTTCCTGTGAGGGGGCCGCCTAGTCATGGCCAGGCACCAGGTATTAGGTCATCTGTCAGATAAAAAATTCTCCATGCAAGACTCACTGCAAACACCCAGGACCGCCTGACCTCAGACCCCTGCCCCGGCAGGGCCAGAGCTGAGAGCCACTCTCAGAGAGACCTCAAGACGAAGTCAGAGGAAAATACAGCAAATATAATCTTGATCAGGGGTTTTGTGATGGATAATGCCAAATATATTTATATGGAATTGCAAGAGAATCTAGAATAACCAGAATGATTTTGAAGAACAAGAACTCTACCAGCTATCAAGACCTATATAAAGCGACCAGAATTAAGCAAAGATAATTAACAATCTGATATAGACATAGAGACCAAGGGGTAGAACAGAGGAATCAGAAACAGACCCACTCACCTAGGGATACTTCATTAACAAGAAAGTGCCTGGTGGTGCATGTCTGTAATCCCGATACTTGAGAAGCTGAGACAGAAGGTTCACAGGTTTGAGGCCAGCCCCAGCAACTTTGGGTGGCCCTCAGCAACTTAGGGAGATCCTCAGCAACTTAGGGAGACCCTCAGCAACTTAGCGAGACCCTGTTTCCAAATAAAAAAATAAAATAGGGCTAAAGGTGCAGCTCAGAGGTAGAATGCCCCTGGGTTCAATGACAGTACCAAAAAAAAAAAAAAAAAGGGAAGAAAGAAAAAAAATCCTCCCCCCTCCCTCCCCCTCCCCTTGTGCACCCAAAGAAGTCCAGAATGTGGAAACGCACAGTCCTCCTAAGCCCCAGCTGGCTAGCTGGGTGGATGGATGTCTCCTGGTTTGCAGGAGGCCTTTCTTGCTGGGCCTGGGATTGGTGTGCCCATTTCCAGAGTGACGCATCTGCAAAGTTTTATTTGTTCCCGCTATGAAGGCTCTGCTCTGGGGGAGATGTGATTTCAACCAGAACAGCAATAATCTGGAGAGTCAGCGTGGATATAGTTCCTTTGTGCAAAACTCTTCACATGGCGGGGAGGGAGGGCAGGTGGACTCTGCTCCCTAAAGCAAGAATTAAGCTCCTGCTGTGTGCACAGCGGTGCACTGCGTGGAGAGGAGAGGGTGTCCAGGTCCTTTTGGGAGCCAGTAGGTTGCTCCTGGAGGAACCAACTTTGCCAAGAAATGCAGATGAGGTTTCTTGTCTTGGGAAGGAGCCAGGATCCCTGGGCGCCATGCACGGCCTTGAATGACTCACTGTGAGGTGCAGAGACCAGCGGTGGCGCAGTCAGGGTCAAGCTGTGAGTGGGTGTCACCATCTTGGGTTTCCTAGGTAGGTGCTGGGACTGGGCCCCACAGAGGATTCGAGCCGAGACACCGGGTGGCACCTCTGCTCCGTGACAGTCCAGTGGCTTCTGGGTCTCACCCTCCACATGACTCCTTCCTCTGCCCAGTTCCACCGCCATGTTCCCCACCACTCCTATTCTCCATCCACAAGGGGCGCACACCTGTTCCCCCTCTCCATCCATCCATCCATCCATCCATCCATCCCTCCATCCATCCATCCATCCATCTCTTGTGTGGTGCTAGGGATTGAACCCCAGGGCATTCTACTACTGAGCTACACCCCCAGCCCTTTCTTGTGTGTGTGTGTGTGTGTGTGTGTGTGGTGCTAGAGATTGAACCCAGGGGCATTCTACCTCCAAGTTACACCCCCAACCCTATTTTATTTTTTATTTGGAAACAGGGTCTCGCTAAGTTGATACGAGCCTCACTGAGTTGCTGAGGCTGATTTCATACCTGTGATCCTCCTGTCTCAGCCTCCCAAGTACTAGGATTACAGACATGTGCCACCACACCTGACTCTAGTTTTTTTTTTTTTTTTTTTTTTTTTTTTAATTCTGGAACAGGGTCTCACTAGTTCACTGAGACTAGCTTCAAACCTGTGATCCTCCTGTCTCAACCTCCCAAGTACTGAGATTATGGGTAGACGTCATCACACCCAGCCTGCCTGTCTTTCTCCCCAGCTCCTCCTCTTCTTGTTCTTCTTCTTTTTGTATTGAGAATTGAATGCAGGGGCACTCTATCTCTGAACTACACCCTCAGCCCTTTTTATTTTGAAATAAGCTTTTACTAAGTTGTTGAGAGTCTTGCTAAGTTGCCGCGGCTGGCCTTGAACCTTTGATCCTCTGGCCTCAGCATCCACCACTGTCCCTGGCTCTGCCTCTTTTTTTTTTTTTTTTTTTTGCGGTACTGGGGATTGAACTCAGGGGCATTCTACCTCCGAGCTATACCCCCAGCCCTACTTTTTATTCTTTATTTTGGAACAGAGTCTCACTAAGTTGCAGAGGGCCTCAGTAAGTAGCTGAGGCTGGCCATGAACCTGAGATCCTCCAGTCTCAGCCTCCCAAGTACTAGGATGACAAGTGTGCGCCACCATGCCCAGCCTCTGCCTCTTTTTAACAGGCTTCCTCAAAGTTGGGGTTCCGAGGCTGCTCTGAGTGGGTTTTGGGGTGTGGAGCAATGGCGGAGGCTCCATGATTCCCTCTGGCTCAGGCTCCCACGTCAGGCCCCCCATCCCTCTCCGCAGATGGAGGCCTGTGCTTGGTCCCTGAGTTTTCTGCAGAGGAAGAGAGAAAGCAGGAGGGAGGGAGGACACGGAGCCTGCAAGTCATGGCAGGATGTGTGGGCTGCCCGGCCGGGAGGACAACCCTGGGCCGACCTCTCCGCTCCCATCTGCCCGCCCGGCACTGCACGGCCCCAGACCCAGCAGCCGGACTGGGAGGGGCCCTTGGGATCTGCATCTGACAGTTAAAGCAGCAGAGCCCAAGAATGACAGGGGAGGGAGGGCGGTTGGGCAGGGAATGGGAAGGATCAAGAGTGTTTGGGGAGCTGGGCGTGGTGGTGCACGCTTGTAATCCCAGCATTTGGGAGGCTGAGACTGGAGGATCCAGGTTTGAGGCCAGCCTCAGCTACCTAGTGAGGCCCTCCACAACTTAGTGAGACCCTGTTTCAAAATAAAGAATAAAAAATAGGGCTGAGGGTATAGCTCGGAGGTAGAATGCCCCCGAGTTCAATCCCCAGTACCGAAAAAAAAAAAAAAAAGAGTGTTTGGGGGACATTTGCTGATCCCAGAGCAAAGGTGCCAGGGCCCTTAGAATAATGGCCTGGTTCCCTTAAGGCTGGAAGTCCCCAGGGGGAACCAGCCCCGCCCCGGGTCCTGGGGACCCTGAAGCCAGTGCGTGGTTTGTGGACCATCAATGGAGAGGACTGGGGTGGTGTAGGGGGCAGGCACAAAGTTGGTACTGGCTTTCCAGAAATGTCCCAGGGAACCAAAAGAAGGCCCAGCCTAAGTCCCCAGGGAGAGCCCTGACTTCTTCCAGCCTGGAGGTGAGCAAACATCCTCCCTCCATCCGCCCTGGCAGGGCCTTGGGGACAGGGAGTGTCGGCAGCTTGACCTGGCAGAGTGAACGGGCAGTGGCAAGACCCGAACCGGGCTCCGGGGTCCGGCTGCTCCTAGGTCAGATGAACAGCCAGGGCCCGGAGCATACTGGCCGGCCGACCCACGCGGCAGGGGCGCAGCCTGGCGCGTCTCCAGGGGAGCGGGAGTCGGGCTCCCCTTGGCCCCTTGCCTGGCTGAATTCCCTGTGCACAATTAATTATGCAATTATCTGGGTTGGGCTGTGAGAAGTGACCATCAACTTGTCAAGATGGGCCGAGGGATAAGAGCGTGCATTTCCACTGTGCAGAGTAGAAAACATTCCTCCCTCTCGTCTGAAGCCCAGGTGGCCGCCATGGTGGGACCCACAGCCCTTCTGTCCCCGGGCCGGCCCAGCTGTGGCACATCTCAAAGTCTGACCCGCCTCTCCAGAGGCCTCTGCGGGCCCTCGAGGGCCCTGGGTCCGGCTCCCTTCTTCCCCACGAAGCTGGCGGTCTTGGTAGGGTCTTGGCAGAGCCGGCAGCAAGGTAGAGTCAGGAGGGCTACTCCCTGGGAACACGTGGTCCCAGGTTTGGGTGCAAGGTCAGGGCCAGGGAGGGGCAGGCGAAAGGAACCCACTCCTGGTCTTGGCCCACCCACGATGACCAGCTGAGGACAGCCCGCCCTTCACAGAGCAAATCGACAACTCACACTGAGGCTGGAGGGAGAATCCGTGCTTTAAGCCTGGCGTAGGGGAGCCTGGACCCTGGGTCTTCCACAGGGTGGTTCTTGGGCCTTTAAAATGGATTTTTGTTTTTCCTAAAAGAGGCTTAAAGTTATATTGTGGGAGAGGAGAGGAGGATGAGAAGGGGTGGATTTAAGTTAGAACTCAGAAAGAACTTCCAAGAACAAGGTCCAGGGAACTAGACTATGTGAATTCTTGAGAAACCAAGAAGTCCTCCTAGAAATGGTCCTTCCGGCTTCCTGCTGGCCCTGCTAAGCTGAGACGGGGTCTGGTCTGGTCTCTGAACAAGGGGGTTCAGGGCTGGCCCCCTTTCTTCCTTCTGCTCCCCACATGGCAGCCTCAATCCCCCACCACCTCCCTGCTGGACCTCCTGCCCTGGACTGAGGGGGAGGGGGTGTCAAGACAGGCCCTGATTGGTCATCGGGGGTGCCCTCTCCACCAATGGCAGCGTCCCTGTTAACCTTTGATGCAATCAGAACTCCTTTCTGTTTTCGGTACTAAAGACTGAACCCAGGGACATTCTACCCCCAGCCCTATTTTTAAATTTTTATTTTGAAACAGGGTCTTGCTAGGTTGAGGAGAGTCTCACTCCTTGCCGAGGCTGTCCTCAAAAAGGTGATCCTCCTGTGTGAGCCTCCCAAAGTACTGGGATGACAGGCATGTGTTGCCACACCCGGCTTGTCAGCAGCAATTCTGTCCTCCCAGCCCAGACCCATGCAGTCCTCAGGAAGGATGGAGCTTCCAGAAACCATCCATGCTGAGCCTGGCTCCCCCAACTGCCTGCAGATTTGGGGCCCAGGGTGCAGGTGACTGTAAGCTCCATGGCCCTTGGAGATTCCATTCCTGTGCCCAGCCCCCAGCCCTGTGTTCCGCTAAGTCCCCAGCTCCTTGGCACGGTGAGTTCTTCTGGACTCCCCGGACTGTCCAGCCCCACACGGGCCCTTTCCGCCAGGCCAGCTGCTGAGGCCGAGGAAGCCCTGGTGCCTGGCTCGGACCCACCTGTGTGTCAGACAAGCGGCCTCAGAAATGCTGAGGGCTCCCAAAGGAGGTTGGCATATTTTTTTGTTGTTGTTATTGTTGTTTGTTTATTTGTTTTTATGTGGTACTGGGGATTGAGCCCAGGGGCATTCTACCACTGAGCTACAATCCTAGTCCTTTATTTTATTTTATGGTACTAGGGATTGAACCCAGTGGCTTTCTAACTCTGAGTTATATACCCCAGCCCCTTTTTAAATTTTATTTTTAATTAATTAATTATTCTTTTGTGGAACTTGGAATTGAACCCAGAGGCATTCTACCTCTGAGCTACATCCCCAGTCCTATATTTTTTATTCTTTATTTTGAAACAGAGTCTCACTAAGTTGTGGAGGGCCTCACTAAGTAGCTGAGGCTGGCCTTGAACTTGTGATCCCCCTTTCTAAGCCTCCTAAGTACTAGAATTACAAGTGTGCGCCACCACACCCGGCTTATTTTTTTGTTTTGCAGTACTGTGGATTGAACCCAGGGACATTCTACCTCGGAACACCCCAACCCAATTTTTTATTCTTTGTTTTGAAACAGGGCCTCACTAAGTAGCTGAGACTGGCTAGGAACCTGTGATCCTCCTGTCTCAGCCTCCTGAGTACTGGGATTACAAGCATGCATGACCACACCTGGCCCTTTTTTAAATTTTGCAACAGGGCCTCACTAAATTGCTGAGGCTGGCCTCAAAACTGTGATCCTCTTGTCTAGCCTCCCAAGTATTGGGACTAACAGGCATACACTGTCGTGCCCAGCTTCCCCCATCCTTTTTATTATTTTTTACTTTATAATTTTTGGGGGAGGGAGTTGGGGGTTGAACCCAGGGGTATTGTACCTCCAAGCTACACCCCCAGCACCATTTTTTATTTTGAAACAGGGCCTCACTAAGTTGCCGAGGCTGGCTTCAGATCTGCAATCCTCCTGTCTCAGCTTCCCAAGTACTAGGATGACAGGTGTGCACCAGCATACCTGCCTGGGTCATGTCCCTGGGACTGGAGCGGTTCTGAATGGGATTCCCTGAACACCAGTCACACTCAAACCCTAAGGAGCCCTCAGCCAGTGCCGGCGCCCGGCCTGCTGAGATAAGCCAGGCTGAAGGAGGCCGTGAGTGTGCATGGAGTCCATGGCGGAGGAGATGCCCGGGGGGATCTGGAGAGGCGTGTATGGAAGGAAGGGCGGAGGCTGAGGACCTCCGGGTGCTGCGATGCTGTGGGTGCCACCGCCGGCTCCCCTGGTAAACTCATCTGTCCACATCTGTTCTGATGTGGGTTAGGCAGAGGCAAGGATGGAGTTGGCCTGTTGGAATTTGAGTCCCTTGTCTCTACAAAGCTGTGTGATTCTGGGCGCTTGGCTCCCCTCTCTGAGCCCTCGGTTTGCCTCTCTAGAGATTGGGCTGTTCACACCCACCTGCTCGGTTCCCAGAAGGAGTAAGGAGGGACTGCCTTGTGCCTGGTACCTGGTGCCTGGCCCTGCGTCTTGAGGGGACTCTGAACACCAGCCCTCACTCCTTCCTGCTGAAAAGTCCTTATCTTCCCAGCCATGTCCAGACAGGATGGGAATGCCCACGAGGGGCGCTCCTGAAACAAGACGCAGAGATGTGAGCAGCCTGGGGCTCGGCACTTGGCTGGCCACTCCGAGCCTGAGCGTGCGCTGTGCTTTGAATGGAAACCGAGTCCCCAGCTTCATATATTAATAGGACTTGGAAGAGGGGCCTTTGAGAGGTGATTACAATTAGATGAAGAGGTGAGAGTGAGCCCCCAGGATGACAGAAAAGAAAAAAGAAAAGAGACTGAGTTGGCACACCCGCTCTGTCTCTCCCAGTGATGCCCTGTGCCACACCTGATGCGGAAGGCAGGCCCTCGCCAGCTCCTGAGCACTGTCAGCACATGCTCTTGGACTTCTCAGTCTCCAGTACCATGAGCCAAATAAACTTCCATGCTTTATAAATGATCTCATCTCAAGTCTTTAGTTATAGCAACAGAAAACAGACTAAGACAGCCTGGTATTGGAAATGACCTTGGCAGGAAGCTTTTCCAATACACAAACGTGGGGGGGGGGCAGGCAGAAAGGGTGTGTGTGTGTGTGTGTGTGTGTGTGTGTGTGTGTGTGTGTGTGGTGCTGGGCAACTGAACCAAGGGGCATTCTGCCTCTGATTTATACCCCCATCCCTATTTTTTGGAAACAAGGTCTTACTAAGTTGCAGAGGGCCTCACAAGTTGTTGAGACTGGCCAGAAACCTTCAGTCCTCCTGTCTCCACCTCCTACAAGTACTAGGATTACAGGTGTGCACCACCACGCCTGGCTCAGAAAGGATTTTGAAAGAGCCTGGGTGTGTGTGTGTGGGGGGGGAGTCCCAGTCTCTTTTCCATTTGGAGATCTTTGGAGCTTGCAGGAGCCCTCTTCTTGAAAGACTCCCATGCACAGGTCATCAGGAGGATCACAAAGCTGTTTATTTTCCACCGGAGAGATAAGGCGGATGCAGGGAACAGAGAACCCCAGCTGGTGCCCTGGTGAACACACTGGGCCACACACAAACCTCAGCCTGTGCCTTTTCTGAGATTTTCCCTAATTTCAACAGAACTGCAATTTACCTTCTAAGTGCTCCCTGAGGCACTCTGTCATGCTGCTTCTGGGGGGAATTTATTGTACATTTATGTGCCGCTCTACAGCAGCCATGAACTTAGAACACACAAAATGTGACTGGCCAACAAATTTTTTAAAAAGGGGGAAGGGGAAAGTAGAATGTCAAATTTCATATACTCAGGGTGAGAATTGGTCTTCTCTTGGCATTTGGACTGGCTGTTCCTCTGAAAAATGCTTTTCTTTCCTTGGTCCTTAGCAAGGTCTAGCCCACAGATAGAGAAAGGGAGCAAAATTTAACCTCCGCGTTAAAAAAAAAAAAAAAAAAAAAAAAAAAAGCAAGTTTTTCAACCAAACAGCTGAGAAATTGGACTCATTATTTAAACACCAAAATACATTAGATGGACTTATTCATGGGGCTCAACATAATACATGTTGGCCTAACACTACAAATCAATACATAACATTAAGAAGTGCCTGAAGGGCACACACAAGTACAGCCTATAATCGTTGGCAGCAATGACTTGGCCTGGAGGTGCACCCTTGGCTGCGCCGTGGACCGGCCTCAGAACCAGTACTCAGAGACAAAGATGTGGACGTTGACGACATTCCGGTGGGAGACCACACCCCCCACCACGTAGTTCATCTCCAGCTTCAGGAGGACGTGAAAGGGGCCCACGATGGGCCTCACCTGGCGCACGACACCTGGGGAGAGAGCAGAGGTGTGCTGAAGGTTAACCAGGATGCCAACAACAGCGTGCCGGGAAATCATCCTCCTCGGGGAATTTCAGGGCTAGGAAGGAGAATCACATCCTGAGCTATGCTCAAGTCCCCTGCATGATGTTCCCTTTCAAGCGGCCACTCTGAGTTCTGCTTCCACCTACAAGGACTGGTGGCAGTGAACCCGCCACTTCCCGAGACCGCCTTTTCGTTGTTCACAGCTTGGATTGCCAGGGAAGCTGTGTGTGGGCTGCAGCAGGCTGCTCTGGGGTCAAGGCCAGTTCCTGCCCAATTGGAGCCCGGCTTTCCTGCCCTACCACCACCCACCAGACAGGATTTAGAGGAGCCTAGGAAAAGGCTGGCATGGAGCAGATGACCAGTAGACCCCTGTGCCCTCCCTGCTTCCCCTGTGCCCAGGGAAGAAATCACTCCTAGGGAGAAATGAAGCCATGATTCTCTTGACACTCGAGGACTGCAGGGGGCCTGGAGTTTCCTTGTTCACGTGGAACAGTCTCGATGCCCCATAGCACGCTGCACGGCCCAGGTGCCCCAGTGCT
Organism: Graphiurus murinus; assembly: GCA_004027655.1. Lineage (NCBI taxonomy): Eukaryota > Metazoa > Chordata > Mammalia > Rodentia > Gliridae > Graphiurus > Graphiurus murinus. The sequence goes on from PVLC010018100.1 coordinate 16,136, forward strand.
TCATCTGCGGGGCATCAGCTGCAGGTGTGCAGGGCCGATCTCCCTGCCAGACGGGAGGGCTCAGCGAGTCACGTTCACATGCGTGCGCACACTCCAGGCACCCGGACCGTCTGCAGCATCCCAGAGACAGCTAACGGAGCCCTGCTTTCAAAACTGGTGGCGGATCTAGGATGAAAACGGCTAAGTGCTGTGTTCCCACGGAGGTCCGACAGGGGTGACGATGGAGGAGAGGAAGGCTGGGGAAGTCAGGACAGGCTTCTTGGAGGAGAGGCCCTTCCTGCAGGGGTCCCCACGAGCCGAGTCTGCTTGGCTGATCCCCAGTGTCTGGGCCGAGTGGGGGTAGCCGCTGCTGAATGGCTCCAGGGTCCGGACACCCCCCTTGTGCTCTCTGGACTTAGGTTTCAAAGTGAAATGCCCGGCAGCCAGCGTGGAATTCCAGGCTCTTCCCTAAGGAACAGGGCTTGAGCTCCAAGGGAGAGCCCAGCCCAGGCCCTGCAAGCGGTCAACACGCTTCTGCAGCCTGACATCACAGCTCTGCGCTGCCTGAGTATCTTCAGCACCGAGCAGAGGATGTGGGCTTGTGGCCAGCAGGGCCTGGTGACTGGGGTGCTCCTGTCTGTCCCTCCATGGGACAAAGCCCACAGGGAGAAGGTCCCAGCCAGTCCCTAGAGCAGCGAGCCAGGCAGGGGAGGCCGAGCGAGGCAGCCACAGTGCGACTTCAGCTGTGTTAATCTTCCAAATCCTCGTCCTCGGCATTTCTGCTTGGGGTCTCAGACACTGCTGGTATTCCTCGGCATGTCTGTGCCTCTTAAAGATATAATTAAACTTTTTTTCCCCCGTTGAAAAAATGTAGGCCCCCTGAGGCATTTCACCTTCATGTCTTAGCTCTGCTTTGTCAACTGCAGCCCAGGATGTGCCCGGGATCCAGGGTTCCAAACACAAGACGCCCAGGCCCAGTGGGGAGGAACTCTATTGCCTCTGGGGGTCCACAGCCCGAATCCTGGCCCCCGACGCCCCCTCCCAGCTTCTGCCATTTGAGGTTCTATGTGATCATCCGCCAGCTGTTTGAAATGATAAAAACCAGCCGTGCTGCTCTCAGCACCAGCCCCGGTCTCTCACTTGACTCAAGACATGGCTCTGTAAAGAGACCTGGAGTCTCAGCCTCCTCAGCCTCGGTTCTTAGCTGGTTCTGATTTTTTTCTCTCCTTTTCTAGAAGGGATCCTGCTGGGGATTGAACCAAGGGCCTTGTTCATGCTAGTCAGGTGCTCTACCACTAAGCTAGCTCCAGCCCTTCTTAACTGGTTCTGCATCAGTCAGCTAAGAAGGCACCACCCGTCCTGAAGTCCAGCCTCCAAGCAAGTCCTGAGATTCTAACTCAAAGAGCATTGCAGCAGAGAAGATCACGAATCAAGACGCCGCATGATCTCTCAGGCAAGTGGAAATTCCCTGTGCCAACTTTTTTTTTTTTTTTTTTTTGTTACAGAGATCTGAATCCAGGGGCATTCTACCCCACAGCTTTTTTTTTTTTTTTTTTTTGGTACTGGGATTGAACTCAGGGGCATTTTACCTCTGAGCTACACCCCCAGCCCTGTTTTTTATTCTTTATTTTGAAACAGGGTCTCACTAAGTTGCAGAGGGCCTCACTAGGTAGCTGAGGCTGGCCTCGAACCCGGATCCTCTGGTCTCAGCCTCCCAAATGCTGGGCGTGCACCACCACGCCTGGCTCCCACAGCTCTTTTTATTTTTTATTTTGAAACAGGGTCTTGTTAAGTTGCTGAGGCTGGCCTGGAACCTATCATCCTCCTGTCTCAGCCTCCCAAGTACTGGGATTACAGATGTGCACCACCACACCTGGCTCTAAATGTGCCTTCTAGAAGATAGCGATGGGAGTGAGAGGAGGCAGAGGGAAGACTCTGGAAGTCAGACATCAACATCTTAAACAGAATAAGACGCTGTCCCTACCTGAAGTCAGATGTGGGAGTCATTTGTGTCCTTGACGATCATCGTCTCTCTACCACATAACCCTGAGGCCCAGGACCCCTTTTGCTTGGCCAGTCTTGCATCCCTGGTCCCGGGCTCACAGCAGGCCCTCTGTACCCCATGCACTCAATAGCTGGGTGTTGAGCGAAGGTGTGGATTAAGGACTCAAGCCCTCAACACAATTGATCAGGTAGAAAAGTATCACCCAGCAGGGACAGGCTTGGGAACTAATGGCCAAAAGAAATGTGTTGAGATCACAGGTGCTGGCCACCTGGAAGGAGACAGGGCCACGTCTGAGGGATGGGCCTCACCGACTGGCCTGGGAGGTCACCAGGTGCTGCCAGCCCTGGGCAGGGAGGGTGGTGGAGTGCGGGCCCCTGCATACGGGGGCTGGCACAGAGCAGTGCGAGCCCCAGGGACACCCACGAGGCCTTGCTTGCCACACACATGGTGGTGCTGTAAAGAAGATTGGTCACATGGTCTCAGGAGGAATCGCCGTCCCTGCAGGCTGGGACAGAGGGCACCAAGCAAGCCCCAAACAGGAAGGCAGGCTGAGTGTCCCTTACCCGAAGTGCTGGGGACAGGAAGTGTTTTGGGTCTGGGAATATTTCCATGTGCATAAAGATGCAGCTTGGGCGGTGGGACCCGAGCCTACACATGAAATCCACTTCTGTTTCACATGCACCTTATTCACGTAGCCCGGAGGTACTGTGTACAATATTCTTCATGATTGAGTGCGCGAAGCCAAGTTTGATGGTGTGGAATTTTCCACCTGCAGTGTCATGTCAGCACTGAAAAAAGTTGAGGATTTTGGAGATTTTTTTTTTTTTTCAGTACTGGGGATGGAACTCAGGGGCTTTCTATCTCCGAGCTATACCCCCAGCCCTATTTTTTATTCTTTATTTTGAAACCAGGTCTCACTAAGTTGCAGAGGGCCTCACTAGGTAGCTGAGGCTGGCCTCGAACCCGGATCCTCCGGTCTCAGCCTCCCAAGTACTAGGATTACAAGCATGTGCCACCACGCCCCGCTTTCTTTGATCAAGTTGACCAAACATGTGACTGTGGTGGGGAGGGGTAAGAAATAATTTCCCCTCCTTCTGTGTGTCCCAGTCTGGATCTCAGCTCCACTGCCCGGCCGCCCGCCGGGGTCCTCTCAGGTCCTGGAGCCAAACTCACCAACCTCCTTGAATCTCCCCAGAGTCAACTCAAACTCATGAACGACAACCCCCCACCCCACTGTGCTCCCCCAAAAGGGACCCTGGGGTCACCCTCACCAGCCCCGTTCTGCTTTCAAATTCAGGCCTCACTGAGGTCCCCGAGCTCCGTGCCTGGGTCCCTCCCTGCTCTGTGTCCTGCACAGCCCACACCTCCAGGTGGCAGTGTGTGTCACTCTTGTTTCTTGTCTGGTAGGAATAAAAGGCGCACGACACGGATTGACACTGCCCGTCTCTCGGTCCCTGCCGCATCCCTCAGTGCAGGGCCTGGCCAGGGTGCACGTGGTTGCTGGAGAATGAGCAGGAGGAGTTCCCAGAGGTACACCCCGGGGTTATGGGATCAAAGAGAAGGAGCCGCAGATGAGGCTTTGAAGGATGAATAGGAGTTTCCCAAGAGGAGAAGGGGGTGAATGTCATGGCTGAAGTCCAGGAGAGGTGAGAGGCCATGGAATGTGCAGAGAAGGAGAGAGAGGAAGGGAAAAGCCATGAGCAGCAGTACGGAGGAGCCGAGGGCAGGTCTGGGAGCTGCTCTTCTACCTACACCCCGCGCACCCCCAAATGCTGGGCTCCCAGGTCAGGCCCTGCTTGCTCTAAGGGACACAGCAGTGACCGAGATGGACAGCTAGGACTCCTACTGCCTGTGCCTCCTGTTTCAGAGGGCGGAGCAGGGGAGGGAGGGAGGCTGGTCTAGGGTGTGACATCTCTCCAGCCAGGCAGCTAAGGTGGCCTCAAAGACAGCAGTCACAGCAACACTGGCCATGGGCATGGGGAGAGGGACCACCGTGGGCTCCACAATGCATCCCCGGGACCTTAAAGCCGTTGAGGATTCTGGGAGGGGGGGACCTGAGGTCTGAGAAGCAGCCTCAGGTGATGAAGGGGGTTCCAGGACCCCAGCGGCCTTGGTAAGAGGCTGCATGAGGGGCCTGTGTGGTCGCACCGTCCCTGGACTCCCCCCAGCCTCTGGCTCCCAGGACTGATGACCAAATGTCACCCACCACCCGCTGGGACCCTGCCCTGGGCACGACTGGGTGACTACAGGTGAACTCGTGTTGCTTCCCTGCTCTGGCCCCCTGCTGTGCCCTCCTGAGCGCCCCCCAGAGACACCTGCTCACAACCCTGTGCCTTTCACCTGCTCGGCCCAACACCCCATCTTCAGGGGCCTATGACCCACCATCCCCATGGCTCAGAGCGTGTCCGCGGGGACCAGGTTGGTGTGTGACGTGGGAATGTCAGACGCCCTCCCGGCTAGGTTGGGTCTCCTCCACCACCCTCCAGGGCCAGGACAGTCCCGTCCACAGCTGGTGCAGCTGTGTGACCTGGGGCGCTCCTGTAGCCACAGTGTGTGCCCTGAGCTGCACTGGGGGGGGGCGGATTGTACCCCCTTACCCTCCCTGGCCAGGCCCCAAGAGCCGATCTGGGGGCGTGGAGTGCAGCGTTCTTGTGAACGGGCTCCTCTGTCTGCACTGCAGTGGGTCCAGCCCGGGCTGGCCGGGCTGCCCGCAGTAGTTCAAGGGCTGCCGGGGCGGGTCACCAGCTGTGGGGCCAGCTCTGAGTCCCCCATCTTGAGTCGGGGTGGACAGCCCTCCCTTTGGTGCTGCTGTCCCGGGGCACGGCCCCATCTCTGTCCACGGGGTCCCCGCATGGGAAGTAAAAGGTGTTTGCTCCCTTCCCAGGGCTGTCTCGTCCCTCTGGGGGGTACTCCTGCCCTGACCGCCCCCTGCTGCCAATGCAGAGGGAGAGTCAGGCTGTGGCCTATCCCGAGTTGGGAGGCTGCCCGTCACCCTGGAAACGGCTTGGCCGCTGTCCAGGGCGTGGCCCCCGGGTGACAGGGCTGTGCCTCCCAGAGAGGAGAAAGCGCCTAATCCCCAGGATTTGCCGTGAAAGCCGGGACAGGACCCCATCGCTCGTCGCTGGGCAGGGGTGGCTGGGCTGTTGCCGCGAGTGGAATTCCTGCATGTCATTTGTAATGTGCACTGATCCCGCGCCAAACTTGCCAAATCAGGTGCAGGACAGGGGCGGCGGTGCCTGTTTAACCCCTTCAGAGGTGATGATTTTAAAGAGCTGGTCTGGAGCCGGGCGTGGTGGCACATGCTTGTCATCCCAGGACTTGGGAGGCTGAGACAGGAGTACCTCGGGTTCGTGGCCAGCCTCAGCTACCTAGTGAGGCCCTCTGCAACTTAGTGAGAACCTGTTTCAAAATAAAGACTAAAAAATAGGGCTGGGGGTGTACTCGGAGGTAGAATGCCTCCGAGTTCAATCCCCAGTACCACAAAAAAAAATAAATAAATAAATAAAAATAAATAGGGCTAGGGGTATAGCTCCGAGGTAGAGTGCCCCTGGGTTCAATCCCCAGTACCACAAAAAAAAAAAAAAAAAGTGGTTCAGGGGACCCTGACAGCTGGGACAACTGGTAGTCAAAGCAAGCAAGGCCTTGGCAAAGGCTGTCCCTGGCCAGGGAAAGAGGAACAGCTCGACAGGTATCTGTACTCACAAGCCCTTAGATCGAGGCGACTGCGTTCAATTTAATAGATCATGCACTGCGTATAGACTATGTTGAGAATGGTCCCCGCTGAGTACATCACACATTCAACTGTACACAGCAGCCCGGCCACTTGCCCCCGCTCTGTCCATCAGATGTTTATTAACAAGGATGCAATCAACAACCCCTGAAAAGCAAGCGTGTTCAGCTGCAGGAACTCAGGTGTCAGCACCGGGGAAGCTGATAGGCAGCTTTCCTGAAATCAGGGCGCGTCGCTTGGGTATAAATTTGTTCCCCAGCGCTAGTGTGGGGCCTGGCACGGAGCAGGAATGCAGCGCATTCTTGCTGAGTGGATAAAATAATCTGGGGACAAGGACAACAGGACTCGGGAGGCGCAGCCACCGGATTTCTACTGAGGCCGGCCAGACTCACCAGCCAGGCCATGGGGCGTGCTGAGTAAAGGGCTCCCGGGCAGGCAGCAATGTCCCCTGTCCCCTGCTCCAGCCTCCTGGTCCCTAGGGGCTCTGAGCTCTGGCCAGCCCTCCAGCCCCAAACCAGCCCTCCCCGTGGCTCTTTAATCCTGTTGACACCTGCTGAGAGGGTCCGCTTGTCATCTGCCAAAACACACACATTACCTGGTCCCCGTGACCCTGCGGAGCAAGTACTGCTAAGGCAATTCTCCTGAGAAGAAACCACAGCTCCGATAGGTTATGTAGTCTGCCTAAAGTCACCCAGCTAGAAGTAGGGAACCAAGAATCGAGCCCAAAACAGCTTACCCTGGCTGGCGAGGCTCCACTGAGCTCTTCCTTATAAAGAGACAGCTGAAGCCGGGCGTGGTGGCACATGCCTGTAATCCCAGCATTTGGGAAGCTGAGACCGGAGGATCCGGGTTCACAGCCAGCCTCAGCTACCTAGTGAGGCACTCTGCAACTTAGTGAGACTCGGTTTCAAAATAAAAAATAAAAAAAAAAATAGGGCTGAGGGTATAGCTCGGAGGTAGAATGCCCCTGAGTTCAATCCCTAGTACCCCTCCCCCCCAAAAAAGGGACACCTGAGCCATCGATGGGTTTCAAACAGGAAACTGGGAATGGGTAATAATCCCTACGAACTCACCGATGAAGTTTAAAATGCGATTTCAAAATGTATAAACATTTTCGTCGGAGCCAGGCATGGTGGCACGCGCTTGTAATCCCAGTACTTGGGAGGCTGAGACTGGAGGATCCGGGTTCACAGCCAGCCTCAGTTACTTAGTGAGACCCTGTTTCAAAATAAAGAATAAAAAATAGGACTGGGGGTGCAGCTTGGAGGAAAAATGCCTCTGGGTTCAATCCCCAGTACCGCAAAAAAAAAAAAAAAAAAAAAAAAAAAAAATTTTGTTGCCTTTAAGAGGGAGTGAGGGGGGCACACTGGTCAAATTTGGAAATGTGAGTTGTGGAGCCCCTTTTGGGGAGGAGTCTTGGCGTCCATTCTGAAACTTAGCTGGCCATTCTCGTGCCGGCGGCAGACTCTGGCCCCTGACCCAGCCTCCCCCAGCTCCCCAGTGTGGTCCGGCCAGATCTCTGCCTTACTCGGCCTCCTTCTGGTGACCACCTGCTGAGGGACAGCCACATACACACAGCCTGCTGACTGGCCCCTCGGATCCCCTCGCCCCACAGGGACTGTGCAGCTCTGCCATGGTGACCTCTGTCACAGAGGGACCCCACGGCTCCTGCTTCCCCCAAAGCCACCACCGAGAACTGCCTAAGGGTGACAGGCTGGACCCCAGAGACACTTTAACCGTCCTCCACGCTCTGGGGTCTGTGAGTAATAAACCGCTTCTGCTAGTCAGTGTCAGGCTGAGCTGCCTGCGCTGGGTCTCACCTGGGCGCACACCTGGATCTCACTCTCTCCTGCCCAGAGCTGCAATCTCTAGCCACTTTCCAGAGAGGCCTCCAGACCAAGGAGCACTCGTGTGTGTCTGTGTGTACTGAGAAGCCTCAAGACCACACCAAAGAGCACGTGTATGTGTGTGTGTGTGTGTGTTTACTGAGGATTGAACTCAGGGGTATCCTACCTCTGACTACACTGTGACTGTTTATACGGACCTGCTTCACTCCGGGTCCTCTCTGGCTAGGACTCAAATTGCTGCCACAGATACCAGCCAGTGTAGACACCAGCCAGTATAGACCAAACCAACCCAAACCCAGGGCTTCTGTTGCCTCATGAAGCTCGGGAGCGGGCGGCCCCAGCTACAGCCTCCATCCTCACACGCCCGTCCGGGCTCCTTGGTCATCATGGCGCCTGTGTTACCTCCTCCGAGAACCCCCTTCCCCCGTGCTGTGTCGTCATGTTTATGACGTCATGGCCGGCTTACAGAGAGCACCTAAGTCAGGATCAGGTGGGTCGTATGCAAAACTAGGCAGCGGGCCGAAAAGCAGCCTCAGTTGAGTGTCCTCAGCCTCCTCCTGGCTTTCATGAGGATTTTTTTTTTTTTTTTTTTTTTTTTTGCGGTACTGGGGATTGAACTCAGGGGCATTCTACCTCTGAGCTATACCCCCCAGCCCTATTTTTTATTCTTTATTTTGAAACCGGGTCTCACTAAGTTGCGGAGTGCCTCACTGGGTAGCTGAGGCTGGCTGCGAACCCAGATCCTCCGGTCTCAGCCTCCCGAATGCTGGGATTTTCATGAGGATTTGATAGAGATTTTGGCAAAGCCAACCCTCACTCTGCAGAGACTTTTCCCTAGGAAATTCTGTTTCTCTAGAGAAACAGAGTTAAGAAATGATTAAACAGAGCTGGGCACGCGCCTGTAATCCTAGTACTTGGGAGGCTGAGGCAGGAAAATAGCAGGTTTGAGACCAGCCTCAGTAACTTGGTGAGACCCTTGGCAACTTAGTGAGACCCTGTTTCATTTTTTATTTTATTTTTATTTTTATTTTTTTGTGATGCTGGAGTTTGAACCTAGGAGCATTCTACCTCCGAGTTGCACCCTCAGTTCTATTTCTTATTCCTTATCTTGAAACAGGCTCTCACTAAATTGCAGAGAGCCTCACTAAGTAGTTAAGGCTGACCACGAACCTGGATCCTCCCGTCTCAGCTTCCCAAGACTGGGATTACAGGCCTGCGCTACCATGCCCGGCGAGACCTTGTTTCAAAATAAAAAGGGCTAGAGGGGTAGCTCCAGATATAAAGCACCCCTAGGTTCAATTCCCAGTGAGACAGAAACGTACGCACGTGGGCGCGCACACACACACACACACACACACACACACACACAGCGGACAGGTGGGGGAGCTGGGGAAGGGGGAACAGGGAGGGGCAGGCTGACAGTGTGGCTCGACCGTCATGGCCAGAACACCCCATTAGTCATCACTCAGAAGCTATTACTTGAAAGAGACCTTCTCTGAGCACCCCGGTCACAGCCTGTACCCGCCGAGCTAAGAGCGAACCAGAGGTGGATGAGGAAGGCTTTGTAGTGCCCGAGAGCACCTGGGGCACTAGCAGAACGTTTCTGCACAGGTTGCAAGCACATTCTTCATGTTTCACTGACAGCCGGGCAGAGAGGAATGTCGGGCACTCTGCAAAGACAACAGCCGCCCCTCGGCGCAGCCTCCGGGTCCCCGAAGAGCGGCCTGAAAGACTGCAGCCGAGCAGCCGGGCACAGCCAGGGTCTCGGGCGACTCAGAGCATCTAAATTGGCTCCTGCTGTTACTTAAAGGGACCCAGCGCTGGAGCCACTGGGGTCTGAAGGCTTGGCCGCTGGTTCTGTTCCCAGGACACCCAAATTCCCGGCCGTTTGGCCCAGCCCGGCACCCGCCGCCAGTGGACTCTGCTGCTCTGGACCCTGGGCAGGCCTCCTGCCCTCTCTGGTCCTTGCTCCCTCTTTCCTGAGTGGGGATAATCCCCCACTTCAGAGGGTGGTGGTGACAAAACCCCAGCCCCTGTGTGACATGGACTCACTATTCATTGCTCTTTCACAGACATGGAGACTCAGCCCAGGCCCAGCTCTTCCAGGAAGCCCTCCGGGCCTGGTACCTTGTGTCTACACAGGACGTGGCTTAGAGTGGCCAGGTTTGATGGGAAGGTGGCCCTCGCCATGCGGTGCAGGTGGCCTAGCATGGTGGTTCTTCTTTTTTCCCCCACTTTGGGTAGTGGGGGCTGAACACAGGAGCATTCTATCCCCCTGCCCACACTGCCTGGACTCTTCATTTTTTTAATTTTGAAGCAAGGTCTTGCTAAGTTGCTGATAGTCTCTCAAAGTGGCTGAGGCTGGCCTTGAACCTGCGATCCTCTCATCTCAGCTTCCTAATTACTGGGATTACAGGAGTCCACCAGCACACCTGACTTGCATTGTGGTTCTCCAGGGGCTGGGGAGCCTCCCAAGCCTCAGTGGGGAGCAGAGATGGCAGGCCCGAGCATGCTGGAAACATTTCCCCTCTCGGTGGACACAGGGGCTCCTCCCTAAGATGGTGCAGGAAGTGACCACTTCATCCTGCTTGGAGCAAGCGTGAGGACCTCCAGAGGCTCTGCTGAGGTGCTGTGGCACAGTCCCAAGGGGTCACTTAACACAGGATTTGTGCCCCTCCCTGAACAAAAATCCAGGGTGGGGGCGAGAGTGCTCGGTAACGGTGGGAAACCGAGAGCGGTACCCAGGTCTCAAGGCAGACAGGCCCGCAGCCCTGTGTCAGGGTGACTCCCCCAAGGGCTAGCAAGCACCAGAAGGGATTCTGGACAGAAAAGGAAGAGGAAGAGGAAGGAAGCCCGGGGAAGAATCCCAAGCAGAGAAATCAGTTCCGCATCCAGGGGGACGAGAACGCAGGCAGAAACGTGGCCATGCATCGGTCCTGCCCCTCGGTCTTCATCTCCACTTGGGAGAAACATGGGCGCCCGATGGGACCTCCTGGGCCACGCTGAGGAGCCGAGGCGGCCAGGGCCCACCCAGGAGGCACAGCTACCGGCACCGGCGGGAGCAATTCCCAAGGGCCCGGCTGGGGCCCTCCCCCACGCAGCCCCAGCCCAGAATTCCAAAGACCAGGGCACCCGTGACCAAGCGCAGTGAGGGGAACCTGGGGGCCACGTCCACATTCCATTCCCAGGAAGCCACGGCTGGGGTGGCACCCGAGGTCACCTCTGGCAAGCTGGGGGCCATTCGGTGGCCCACCGTGCCCTGGGAGAAGACTAGCAGGAAGGCTCAGCCCCCTGGGCCTCGGTTTCCCCTTCCACAGAAGAAGGGGCTGGGAGAGATGCTCTCCAGAGCCTCCGGCTCTGACACGCTGGGATTTTCTGCCCCAGTGGGTGAGAAGCAGAAAAACAGAAACTCCCAGGGTGGTTCTGTTTGGGCGCAAAAGCAGATGGAGACAGAGGCTGGTGGGTGCCATGCTGGGCCTGGCTGCTGCCCAACTTCCCGGCTCGGGTCACCCCAGGAAGGATTTAGCTGGGAACCCAGCTATAAGAGCACGCATGCGCGCGCACAGGTGCTCTCCACCCCCCGCCCCCCACACCTTCCAGGCTGGCTGCAGCCTGCATGCATGTGTGTTTCAGTGAAGTACTTTGATTCCTTTGTGGAGTGCTCTCTCCCATGCAGGAGGGAGGGGCTGCAGGGCGTTATCCACCTCCGAGAATGCAAGGCCAGCCCCAGTCAAGTACAGATGGTACTTGAGGAGGGTTCAGAAACTGAACTGAATGATTGGCCTGGAAGGCTTTAGGATGCCAAAGGCCCGTGGTTCCCAGCTAAGGAAACTGCCTCCCCGGCCTGGGTCCGGTCACAGCCACACCTGGAGCAGCTTTGCTCATCCACAGCTGAAAATGCTCTTCACCTAGCTGGGCGTGGTGGCTCACGCTTGTAATCCCAGTACTTGGGAGGCTGAGACTGGAGGATCTGGATTCTCGGCCAGCCTCAGCTACTTAGTGAGGCCCTCCACAACTTAGTGAGACCCTGTTTCAAAATAAAAGAACAAGCCGGGCGTGGTGGTGCACGCTTGTAATCCTGGTACTTGGGAAGCTGAGACTGGAGGATCCAGATTCTCAGCCAGCCTCAGCTACTTAGTGAGGCCCTCTGCAACTTAGTGAGACCCTGTTTCAAAATAAAGAATAAAAAATAGGGCTGGTGGTGTAGCTCAGAGGTAGAATGCCCCTGGGTCCAATCCCTAGTACTGCAAAAAGAAAAAGAAAAAAAGAAAGTTCTCTTCACCTAAACTCCATTTTACAGTGGGGTAAACTGAGGCCCAGAATGGGCAATGACTCAAGGGCCAGCAGTGAGTTTTATGGCTGCTGGCACTCTAAGCGTGCACCCGGCCCCTGGAGCCCCAGCGAGGCTAATGTACCATTAATTGTAATTAGCTAATTATTCCTGCTGCCAACTGGCGGAGGAGGCAGCTGGGGGTGGGGAGACCCCAAATGACTCAGCCAGGTTTACAACATACAGACCCATTTAAGAGCTTGTAAAGTCGCTATAAATGGCTCTTTGGCAACAGGGAAATAACGACTCCCCTTTTCTCCCCGAGGCCAGTTTAACAAACCGTGGGGTCGGGCCAGCAGGACTGAGGTTCTGAGGTCCAACAGCGCCACCTGGAGGTCATGTTATAGAACGCTCTGAGCTGGTGGAGATTCACAAGGGGGCACCTGGTCCCTTAGCTGCTCATGGCATAAATCTGAGCCAGGATGGCAGATGTGACCGTCTGAACATTCTTGAAGGGGGGGGGGCACTTCGGGAGAGGTACTACGAGCGACAGAACCCAGTCTGCAAAATGGAGCGGGCTGAACCTTCAGATGTGCAGGTTGTAAATTAAGCCAGGGAGGGCTCTGCCCCGGCCTGTACACGGCAGCAGGACATCCCCCGTCGCCCTCCCTCCCGCCCTCTCTCCAGCCGGAATGAGCTCCGTGCGGTTTCCCAAGCCTCCTCACTCCCCCTCCGGGCATCGCCTGGCCCTCCTTATGCCTGGTGCACCCTTTCCCCTTCCAGGTGGGGAGCCCTCCAGCCAGGCGCCAGCTCCACAGAAGCACCCTTTAATCGTCCTCTCCTGGCCTCCTAAGACACGGACCCTCCAGGAAGGCGGAGCGGCGGGTTCCACATTAGAGCTCCCCTACTCCTCCTTAACCACTCCCCCATTGCACGGAGAGTAAGAACCATGCCATCTCCAGCTGGTCAAGGGACTGTGTGGAGCCCAGGGACAAGGGACAGCCTCTGAAACTCGTACAGGTGGGGAGACTGAGGCCCCGAGAGCCAGTGGCCCAGCCAGGGTCAACCCCCGGCAGGTCCCACCCTCCTGGGCTGCGTCTTAGGCCGAGACTGACAGGGGCTGCAGGGCCAGTGGGATTGGCTTGCGAAGGAGATAGAAACCAGAGAGGTTTTCCCACCTAGTAAGCACGGCACAGCAGTTATGGCTGGTGCCCGGGCACAGCGGGGAGGGTCACTCACCCACGGTCATGCCGTCCATGTACCGCTTGATGATGTCGAAGGAGTCCTGCAGGTTCCCTTCGGTGATGTCGAAGATGATATCCGCCTGGTTGGCAGGATACATGGGCGTGACGGCCCGCAGAAAGATGATCTCTGCAGGGAGAGGACGGCATGGGAAGAGTGCGTGCCAGGCCCGCCCACCCCTACCTCACTCCTGTAACACAGGCAATGGAGCCACAGGCCCCCTCCTGGGAAAGGGGACAGGGGGTGGCAAGGACACAGAGGTCAGAGGGGCCAGCTCCTCTCCCAGCCGCAGGACAGGCCACACAAGCCCCTCCCCATGGGCGGGGCAGTCGAGCAGTCGAGGCTGGTCCCCCTGGCCGACCACCTGACTGTGAAGCCGACCAAGCTGCTCTGGCTTGGGAGCCCGGGAACCCAGCATCCACCTGGCTCCGGGCGATCCTGGGGAGTGCTCCCCGAGACTTAGTCTCCCCATCTGTAAACTGTAAGAGGCTGCTGGCTGGTGCCCACTAAGGTCCTTTCAGTGCTGAAGGTCAGGGTCTGGGTTTTCTGGGCTCACAATGCTACGGGGTGTCCGCAGCCACACCAGACTCCCTCGTCAGCACTGGCTCAAGAGGCCACAGAACTGGCTGGGGATGCGGGAAGGCTTTGTGTGTGGTTTGGAGAAACCCCGCCATTTTTCTTTTTTTTTTTTTTTTTTTTTTTTGCGGTACTGGGGATTGAACACAGGGGCATTCTACCTCCGAGCTATACCCCCAGCCCTATTTTTTATTCTTTATTTTGAAACACGGTCTCACTAAGTTGTAGAGGGCCTCACTAAGTAGCTGAGGCTGGCCGCAAACCGGGATCCTCCTGTCTCAGCCTCCCGAATGCTGGGATTACAAGCATGCACCACCACACCCGGCTCCATCATCTTTCAAATGCAGCCAGAGATTCCCTCCAGGCCAAGCCAGTGCCACCCCGAGGAGGTCCTGCACTTCTTCCTCTCTGGAGGGATGAACAGCGGGGAGGGCCTGGGGCAGGGACTGTCCCTTGGGGCGGCTGCTTCCTGGGGAGTCTCTCCTGCCCTCCCTGCCACCCTGCACGACCTGTCACAGTGTCAGCACTGGATGTCGCCTGGGTGGCTTTGTTGCACGTCTGCCCTGAGAGGAAGGGTCTTTCTGACCACCCTGTCCCCCTCCCCCGGCACATGAGGGCTCAGTGATCATCTGCTGAATGGATTAGGGACAGAGACTCCACAGTGGAAGGGGGGAGCGGGGCACACGGCGGGGCGCTCTGGGAGCGCACACAGCCCCGCCCCCACCCTGAGAAGCAAGCTTGGGGGAGGGGGACACTGATCCCAATATTTCCAGGCACCTGCTTCCAGTCTGGCTCCTCATCCACCTGTCCCCGCCCCCAGGATGATACTTCAATATGCAGCTCTCATCAGAGGCAACTGCAGCCTTGGGGTGAAGCCTCAACTCCAAGTCCAGACCTGGCTGGCTGCTCCACCCTCGGCCTCCTCTCCCCTTCTCTCTCTTGGGCTGGATCACCTCTCCAGCACTGCTCGGGCCCCAGTGTGAAAGTCACTTCCTCCCAGGAGCCCTCCCTGACTTCCTGGCACTTGGCACAGAATGGATGCTGAACACTCTTTGCAGAATGACTGTCACCAGAAGAAGAGACCCCGAATTGAGGGCTGGGAACGGGCCGGAGCGGTGCCGGGCAGCCTGGGTTGACGGAGAGGCAGGGAAAGGTCTACATTCCAACCCCAACCACGTTGTGAGGCGGGGCTCCAGCGGAGGGAGATCCCGAAGGGGGGCCCGGGACCCTCCCCGCCCCCCCCCGTGCCAATCCCACAAACCTTCAGGGCGGCTGAACTCGCGGAAGGTGGGCAGCGAGATGACGGTGTGTGAGATGGTGTGCACGGGGTCCCGAATACAAGCCACGTCGGCCGGGCGACAGGACTTGACGCAGCGCACGGTGTCCATCTTCTCTTGCTGGTGCCTGGGGGGGAACCACAGCACACGGGGCTGACGGAGCTCCCACGGGGACTGAGGGCCAGAGAGCAGCCGCGGGTGGCCAGGCCAGGGAGCACCTGGTCCCTAGACAATGCCTCTGCAGGCCGGCTGCTCTGCGGGACACCAAGTGGCCCTTCCTGCAAATTGGACTTGGACCCAAGAGCCGGCGACACCTTCCAGTCTCCATCTACGCTGGCCGAGTATAGACGCAGCTTTGAAGTTTGCCAAGGTACCAGCCGAGCACCAGTTTCTACACCGCAAAGCTCATTCACTGACCCCTGGCTTAGCACACGTGTTCTGAGATCCTGCAGGACCTCAGGGGCACCCAAGTGAGCAAGGGACACAGTTGTGCCTCCGGGGAGCCCACAGGTGGGTGGTGGGTGGGGAATGGGGGGTCACAGGTAGGGAGCGCATAGAAAGTGTGGATCTCAGTGCCTGGCACGAAGAAGTCAACCCACACCATCACGTGACAGGCAGGAAGAGGAAGAGGCTAACGCTTATCCCAGACCTCTATTCCAGGCACGGTGTGAGACACTTAAAACCTCTTTATCATAAATATAACAGGTACAGCCGGGCGTGGTGGCGCACGCTTGTAATCCCAGCATCCGGGTTCGAGGCCAGCCTCAGCTACCTAGTGAGGCACTCCACAACTTAGTGAGACCCTGTTTCAAAATAAAGAATAAAAAATAGGGCTGGGGGTGTAGCTCGGAGGTAGAACGCCCTCAGTTCAATCCCCAGTACTGCAAAATAAATAAATAAATAAATAAATAAATAAATAAATAAATAAATAAATAAAACAGGTACAAAAGCAACACGAAATGACGGTACATTAGAGTTTTGATCTGTGAGTATCCCTGTCAGATGTGCTGTCATTATCCAGAGGAATGCCATTCTGGTCCTTATTTTTTCCTTATAATAATTGTATGTGATCCAGGTGTGGTGGCGCATGCTTGTAATCCTAGTTTTTGGGAGGCTGAGACTGGAGGATCTGGGTTTGCGGCCAGCCTCAGCTGCTTAGTGAGGCCCTCCGCAACTCAGTGAGACCCTGTTTCAAAATAAAGAATAGCCAGGAGTGGTGGCACACGCTTGTAATCCTAGTACTTGGGAGGCGGAGACAGGAGGATCAGGGTTTGCAGCCAGCCTCAGCTACTTAGTGAGGCCCTCCGCAACTCAGTGAGACCCTGTTTCAAAATAAAGAATTAAAAATAGGACTGAGGGAGCCGGGCGTGGTGGCGCACGCTTGTAATCCCAGCATTCGGGAGGCTGAGACCGGAGGATCCGGGTTCGCGGCCAGCCTCAGCTACCTAGTGAGGCACTCCGCAACTTAGTGAGACTCGGTTTCAAAATAAAGAATAAAAAATAGGGCTGGGGGTATAGCTCGGAGGTAGAATGCCCCTGAG
>PVLC010018101.1:0-32612 GCA_004027655.1 Graphiurus murinus
CTCGGAGGTAGAATGCCCCTGAGTTCAATCCCCAGTACCGCTAAATAAATAAATAAATAAATAAATAAATAAATAAATAAATAAATAAATAAATAAATGAGACCCTGTTTCAAAATAAAGAATAAAAAATAGGGCTGGGGGTATAGCTCAGAGGTAGAATGCCCCTGAGTTCAATCCCCAGTACCAGGGGAAAAAAAAGGACTTACTAAGTTGCCCAGAGTGGCCTCAAACTTGCTATCCTCCTGCCTCTACCTCCTAAGTAGTCATAGGTGTGGGATAACTCACCCAGTTTAGACATAATCAACCTTTCTTTCCTTCCTTCCTTCCTTCCTTCCTTCCTTCTTTTTTTTTTTTTTTTTTTTTTTGTGGTACTGGGGATTGAACTCAGGGGCATTCTACCTCCGAGCTACACCCCCAGTCCTATTTTTTATTCTTTATTTTGAAACCGAGTCTCACTAAGTTGCGGAGTGCCTCACTAGGTAGCTGAGGCTGGCCGCAAACCCGGATCCTCCGGTCTCAGCCTCCCGAATGCTGGGATTACAAGCATGCGCCACCACGCCCGGCCCTTCCTTCCTTTCTTTCTTTTTCTTTCTTTCTTTCTACTGGGAATTGAACCAAAGGCATTCTCTCTCCAAGCTACACCCCCAGCCCAATTTTATTTCTTATTTGAAACAGGTGTCGCAAGGTTGCTAAGAACCTCCCTAAGTTGCTGGCTTTTAACCTGTGATCTTCCTGTCTCAGTCTCCCAACTACTGGTATTACACACATGTACCACGCCTGGCTTCTGTCTATCTATCTATATACAAGTGTGTACCACTATGCCTGGCTCTTGTTTTTTTTTTTCTTAATGAGTATGGTGTTGGGGGTTGAACCCTGGGGCATTCTATCACAGAGCTACATTCAAAACTCTTTTTATTCATTTGTATTTTGAGAGCTGGTCTAAATTACCAAGGCTGACCTTGAACTAACATCTTTCTGCCCCAGCTTCCTGAGTATCCGAGAATCCAGGCCTGTACCACCCCATCCAGTTCAGTTATTTGTTTGCTTATTTATTTATTCACTTGGTTTTTGTTTATTATTTTTTATTTTTCTGGTGCTGGGGATTGAAACCAAGGGTGTTCTACCATTAAGCTATACACAGCCCTAATTTTAAAATATTTATTTACTTATTTATTTATTTGTGGTACTGGGGATTGAGCCTAGGGGCATTCTACCTCTGGCTACACCCCAGAGCTATTTTATTTTTAAGCAGTTCTCACTAAGTTTCTGAGGGTCACGCTAAGTTGCTGAGGCTGGCCATCAACCTGCAATAATCCTGTCTCAACTTCCCAAGTACTAGAATTACAGGTGTGCACCACCTGACCTGTCTTTTCAGTAAGGGATTTAAAATGATGATAAAAAATAAATTATAGCCAGGTGTGGTGGTGCACGCTTGTAATCCTTGTACTTGAGACAGGAGTATCGCAGGTTAGAGGATGTAAGAATGGAAAAGACCAGTGTGCAGAAGCCCAAGCCCCTTGGGCTCTCTTTGGAAATGATAAACATTTATGTAAACATGTTACATGGCCTAAAAATGAAATGTTAATAATATGTCTGCTCTGTACTTATCTGGCCTTCCCCGATGTGTCGGGGCGCTGTGACCAGTTTATGTTTATGTCTTGAAATATGCTTATGTCTTATGTCTTAAAATACTTACCCCTTTTACCCCTCCCAACTTGTCTTGAACTTTCCACCCTTAAAATTCCCCTAGGTTTTCCCTTTAAAAACCTTGCTTTAGTGTAGCTCAGGGCTCTTCTCCTCTGAGTCGAGCCCTAGCGTGCTAGTTAAATAAAACCTCTTGCTGTTTGCATCAAGTGGCGACTCTCGTGATTGATTGGGGTGAGTGCTGAGACCTGAGGAGGGGTCTTTCCTAGACCTTTTAAGGATAGCCTCAGCAATTTAGTGAGGCTCTCAGCAACTTAGGGAGACCCTGTTTTCAAATAAGAAGTAAAATTCGTCTGAGAATATAACTTGGAGGTAGAATGCCTCTGGGTTCCATCCCTAGTACCACAAAAAAAAAAAAGCCTTCTGCCTTTTTTCTATTTCAGTTAGGTCTTCCAAGTGATTGAAAAATGGGACTTTTCTGCCCTCATTGTTGACTTCATGATTTGATTGGGGAGCAGGGGGTAAATGATTTGAATTTTTTGCAGGTGTAAAACCTGGCCTGCTAAACAGCATTGTAAAAGTATGTCCTGCAACTTCTCACTGCTCCTGCGTCCCCCCACGTCTGTCAGCAGCGTGTCTCCTTCCGTGGGTGATTAGCACACCAGGAGAGGAGGCGGGGCGTCCACCTCCCCTGTGCCTTCTCCTCTGGCCTTTCCCCCTGAAGATGTGCCTCAGACACACCAATGGAGATGCGCCCCACCTGCCACCAAGTAGCGGTACCCTATTAGTGGACAAGATTTGCTTGCATTTGTGCTGCAAAAATTACCCTCAAACACATGTCTTCTGCACACGTAGATCCGCCTGTATCATAAGTCACTGGAGGCGCAGTGGCTGGGTCAAAAGCTTTGGCTATTTTGATCTTTGTAAAATGCGTCCAGCAGGGCTCGGTGATGCCACCTGCTGGACGCTCTGTGAATTACCACGGTGATGGTTCCTTTGGTGGGGAGGCAGCAACATTTCCTTCCTTTCCTTTCCCTCCCTTCTTTCCTTCCCA
The DNA here is from genome assembly GCA_004027655.1 of Graphiurus murinus. Lineage (NCBI taxonomy): Eukaryota > Metazoa > Chordata > Mammalia > Rodentia > Gliridae > Graphiurus > Graphiurus murinus. The sequence goes on from PVLC010018101.1 coordinate 2,699, forward strand.
TAGCAGACATGTGCTAGGCCAGCACATTTGGTCAGCACACCTCCTTCTCCAACAGTGATAGTTCCTCAGCATTTCCCTGGTTTCCATGACCTTGGCACTCTCAGAGAGTGCTGGTCATGGTCACTGTGTGTGTGTGTGTGTGTGTGTGTGTGTGTGTGTGGTACTGGGGATTGAGCCCAGGGGTATTCTACTTCCAAGCTTCATCCCCAGCCCTATATTTATTTATTTTTGGTACTGGGGATGGAACCCAGAGGCATTCTACCTCCAAGCTACACCCCCAGCCCAATTTTTATTTATTTGGAAATTTCTTATTTGGGTCTCACTAGGTTACTGAGAGCCTTGCTAAGTTGTCAAGGCTGGGCTCCAGCCTCGATCCTCCTGTCTCAGCCTCCCAAGTACTGGGATTACAAGCACATGCCACCACACCCAGCTATTTTTATCTATATGTATATAGTTTTTTTTTTTTTTTTTTTTTTTTTGTGGTACTGGGGATTGAACTCACGGGCATTCTACCTCCGAGCTACACCCCCAGCCCTATTTTTTTATTCTTTATTTTGAAACCAGGTCTCGCTAAGTTGCGGAGTGCCTCACTAGGTAGCTGAGGCTGGCCAAGAATCCGGATCCTCCAGTCTCAGCCTCCCGAATGCTGGGATTGCAAGCGTGCGCCAGCCCGGCTTGTATATAGTTTTTTTTTGAGACAGAGTCTTACTAAGTTGCTAAAACTGGCCTTGACCCTGTGATCCTCCTGTCTCAGCTTCCCAAGTAGTAAGATTACAGGAATGTGTCACCATGCCCAACTATTTCTTTTTTTTTTTTTTTTTTTTTTGCGGTACTGGGGAGTACTCGGCCAGCCTCAGCTACCTAGTGAGACACTCCACAACTTAGCAAGACCCGGTTGAACTCAGGGGCATTCTACCTCCGAGCTACACCCCCAGTCCTATTTTTTATTCTTTATTTTGAAACAGGGTCTCACTAAATTGCAGAGGGCCTCACTAGGTAGCTGAGGCTGGCCGAGAACCCGGATCCTCTGGTCTCAGCCTCCCAAATGCTGGGATTACAAGCATGTGCCACCACGCCCGGCTCTATTTTTTTTTTTAATTAACAGTCTTAATACCAAGTCAATCTCAAAATCCTGTTTGGAAACTGGGCGTGGTATTGCACACTTGTAATCCCAGTATTTGGGAGGCTGAGACAGGAGGATTGCAGGTTTGAACCCAGCCCTGGCAACTTATCAAGGCTCTCAGTAACCTAGTGAGATCCTGTTTCAAATAAGAAATAAAAAATTAGGCTGGGGAGCCGGGTGTGGTGGCGCACGTTTGTAATCCCAGCATTTGGGAGACTGAGACCGGAGGATCCGGGTTTGAGGCCAGCCTCAGCTACCTAGTGAGGCACTCCACAACTTAGCAAGACCCGGTTTCAAAATAAAGAATAAAAAATAGGGCTGGGGGTATAGCTCGGAGGTAGAATGCCCCTGAGTTCAATCTCCAGTACTGCAAAAAAAAAAAAAAATTAAAAAGTTAAGTCTTCCCTAAGGAAGAGCCATGTCTTCTCCCTTGGTTATTCACTGAGTTGCATATGTGAGTATAGATTCATGGATATTTAATCTAACCTCTGAGGCTTAACTTGTCACTCTCATTATTTTTTCCTGAAATGGTCTCCATGTGGTCACTGAGAACTCCTTAGGTAAGCCCTCGACTCCTTTCAAGACATCACCATCATTCTGTGCGTGTGGACTAGGGATTGAACCCAGAAACACTGAGCTACATCACTTGCCCTCTTTTATTTCATTTTGAGATGGGTTCTTGCTAAGTTACTGTCTTTCTTTTCTTTTTCTTTTTTTCTAGTGCTGGGGATTGAACCCATGGCATTCTACCTCTGAGGTGCACCCCTAGCCCTATTTTATTTTTATTTTTATTTTTATTTTTTGCGGTACTAGAGATTGAACTCAGGGGCATTCTACCTCCGAGCTATACCCCCAGCCCTATTTTTTATTCTTTATTTTGAAACCAAGTCTCACTAAGTTGCAGAGTGCCTCACTAGGTAGTTGAGGCTGGCCGCGAACCCGGATCCTCCGGTCTCAGCCTCCCAAATGCTGGGATTACAAGTATGCACCACCATGGCCAGCTCCTATTTTATTTTTTATTTGGAAACAGGGTCTCACAAAGTTGCTGAGGGCCTTGCTTACGTTGATGAGGCTGACTTTAAACCTGCAATCTTCCTGTCTCAGCCTCCCAAGGGCTGTGGTTACAAGCATATGTCACGATGCCCGGCTTATATTTTATTTTGAAACTGGGTCTCATTAACGTTGGAGAGTCCCATTAGGTTGCTGAGGCTGGCTGTAAACCTGCCAAGTACTGGGATTAAAAGCATGCATCAAGACAGGTGTGGTGGCGCACGCTTGTAATCCCAGTACTTGGGAAGCTGAGAAGGGAGGATCTGGGTTCGCTGCCAGCCTCAGTCTACTTAGTGAAGTCCTCTGAAACTTAGTGAGACCCTATTTCGAAATATAGAGTAAAAAATAGGACTGGGGGTGTAGCTCAGAGGTAGGATGCCCCTGAGTTCAATCCCCAAGTACTGAAAGGGGGGGAAAAAAAAAAAGCGTGCATCACCACTCCTGGCTTTATTTTGAGACAGGGTCTCATTAAATTGCCCAGTGGCGCACACCTGTAATTTCAGTCCTTGGAAGGCTGAGACAGTACAATCACAGGTTCAAGGACAACCTCAGCAACCTGTGAGACCCTGTTTCAAAGTAAAAAATAAAATAGGGCTGGAGGTGTAGCTCAGAGGCAGAATGTCACTGGGTTCAATCCCCAGTACCACCACCAAAAAAAATTAAAAAATAAAATAGAGCCATGCATGGTGGCCTACGCCTGTAATCCCAGTACTTGGGAGGTTAATATAGGAGGACTGCAGGTTTGAGGATCGCCTCACAAGTAGTGAGCCTCTCAACTTAGTAAGACCCTGTTTCAAAATGAAAATAAAATAGGGCTGGTAGTGTAGCTCGGAGGTAGAATGCCCCTGGGTTCAGTCTCCAGTACCTCACACACCACAAAAAGTAAGTAAAATGAAATAAAATAGGGCTGGGGGGTGTAGCTCAGGGGTAGAATGCTCCTGGGTTCAATACCCAGTACCAAAAAAAAAAGAAAAAAAAACATTGGTTAAGATGTCCTTTTGCCAGCCCTGCGTGGCAGCACAAGACTAATCCTAGTACTTGGGAAGCTGAGAGAGGAGGATTGCAGGTTCAAAGCCAGCCTCGGCAAATTAGCGAGGCTCTCAGCACCTTAGTGAGAATCTGTTTCAAAATAAAAAATAAATGCCCCTGGGTTCAATCCCCAGTAACCACACATCGGTTCGCCGCATCCCTGGTAGCCCAGCCTATTTCAAGCGAGACGTCATTCCTGGGACCTCCGTCTCCTTGGCAACGGAACGCGTCTTGGGACCCCCCCACTGCGCAGGCGCCAGCAGGTCACTCAGGGCTACGTCGTGGCCCCTCACTTCCGGCGTTAGGGGCGAGGGCCGGATGCCACCGCTCTCTTCCGTGCCTGCTGGTCCCTAGTTCGTAACCCGTGCGGATGCGGGCCGGTCTACTGGACTGGCCTTGCGCGCAGGCCCGGAGCCCGCCCCTTCAGGCTCCCTATCTCCTCCCCGAAATGTGCCCTTGGTCGCCACAACGCCAGCACACTTCCGGCCCGCCCCTTGGCCGTACAGCGCGCGCCCCCACCCGGAGCCCTGCGCAGCGTGCGTCGCGGCCCCCAGGGAGGCGTCGCCCCGCCCCTGGACGCTGTTCCGCGTGCGTCACGCGCCGGGCCTCCAGAGAGCCGCCCCGCCCCCTGGTCCGTGCCGCGGACTACAGCTCCCGGCAGGCCTTGCGGCGGCCCGGACCCGTTCGGGGGTCGCGGCCGGCGGCCGGGTGGGCTCGGGCGGGGCAGCCTGGCCCGGCGCTGCTGGGCGCCGAGGGGCCGGGGGCCGGCGCGCGGGCGGGGACTACGGGCCGACGACTGGCTGTCAGTCTCCACGGTGCCTAGGTTCCTCGTGCCCCCGGGCGGAGAGGGCGCGCGCAAAGTCCGGGCAAGTGGGGTCCCGGGGCGCGGGTCCGGACGGCCTCACAGGGACCGGGGAAGCGACGGGCGGGCCTGATTAGTGGGGCGGGGGCGCGGGTTAGGCTGGTGCCCCAGGCGGTTGTCGACAGCGAAGGCGTTGGGCCTCGTATCCCGCGTCCCTGGGCGGCCGCTGGTGTCCAGTGCGTGTCCGCAGCCTCGGCCGGGGCCCAACGCGGGTCCTTATGTCAGCTGCCCGGGGTCGACTCCGGGCACAGACCCATGCAGCGGGGCCCCGCCACTGGACTCCAGCGACCCTCGAGGCGGGCGTCAGCGCCGGGGGCAGCGGTGCTGTCTCAGGTACTAACTGCGTGTCTCGGCACTCCAGCCACAGGGTTGGATCGCCCCGGGCTCGAGCTGAAGCTCAGCACGTCAGAGGCCTGTCCCAAGTCTCCGGGCATCAGGACTGCAGCCCCAGTCTCAAGGCGGGCGGGGGGAAAGTGGACCGCCAGATAGGTGAGCTGCTGACTGGCTGTGGCCTGATGATTTGGGTTTGGTGCGTTCACCCTGTGGATGAGGTCTGATGCCATATTGGAGGGGTTGTGCTTGTGTCTGAGTGTGCGTGCGTGTGTATGGAGGGGGGGGGTGAGAAATCATCCTGCCTCTCTTCTCCTGGGTTCAGAACCAATTGAGAAAAGCCGAGGTGCCAGACAGGCTCCTGATGGGCACCGGGGGGTTTGGGGACCGACAGCCCAAGTGTAGGAGCCCTGGCAAGTGTGACCCTTCTGGGAATGTCCCTGGCTCTCCATTCCACTCTGGCCTGTTGCTCCAAATGCAACAAGTATTTGAATGTCGCTCTCTTGCCCATGATCAGCCCTGGGCAGTGGCTGGGGTCACACCCAGGCTGGATGGCCAAGATTAGCAGTGATAACTCCCCATACCTCCTGGCTTCTGCCTCGGCAGGCTTCTCCATGTAGGGTAGGTCAGGTTTCCCCACCTTTCTGTCTGCTAGCTTTACCCCATTCCCCAGTGGGCTCAGCTCCACTGCACCGAGGATATCCAACTGCATCTTAGCAGAGCTGCCCATGGCAGGCCTGTGACACATCAGTGTTTGCCACAGTGTCTGTTGAGCAGTGCCAGTAGCACATCAGGAGGTGCTGGCTTAGGGCAGACTGTTTCATGTAAGTTTATCCTCCTAAATAAAGACAATCTGTTAGCTTCTTTATTAAACATGATTTAATTCTTATGGCTTCGTAAAACTTTCCAGTCTGATATTCACAAATAGGAGCTAGCACTCTGCTGTGGGGTCCAATACTTCTGGCTGTTTCTTGTGGAAAGAGACACTAGCAGGCAACAGCAGCCCCAATAGTTAAAAGGGTAAATAACTGATAAGCGTGTAAAACTGCCTCTAAAACCATTTTTTTCCCAGACTGGCTTGCTGGCTGCCTGCTTGGTTTGCTGTTCTGTGTTGGCAATGGCTGCTAGTTTCCCACAGGAAATCTTGGTGTCTGAGCAGATTTGTGGCCTAGGAAGTCACAACTAAATGTCTGGCATGTGGACTCGGGGCTGCTGAGTGCTTTGAGGTGAGTTCTGATTTTGCTGAAATACACGTGCACTCCGACTGCTCCAGAGTAGACACCCGTAGCCACAGGCTTTGAGGTGTCCAGGTGCTGGCCAGGGCCCAGCTCTCCACTCAGGGGAAGGGTAGAGTCCAGCACTTCTGGCAAAAGAAAAGGAGTTGGTAAGTCTGGGTGCACAGAGCATTGCAGCGTTCAGGATCCCGGAGTGTCTGTTGATCTTTACAAGGACAGCAGGGAATGGTTTGGCAACTATTTCTGTGGGTCTGAAAGTAAGGCCGCCTCTATACCTGGGGCTGAGAGGGCTGAAGCCCTTGTCCCTCTGCGTGCAATGGGTTGCGGCGCCTGCGAGGCTGTCTCCGGGAGGCTTTGGCAGGTCTGTGTGGAGCATCTGTACTTTCCATAGCAGCAGTGAACTGGCCGGGCGATCCGTGGGAACCAGCTTGTTCCCACAGGGTGCTCGGGGCTCACGGTACTTTTCTTTGTGCCTGGAGCCTTGCGTGTTAGAGCAGGAAGGTGTGAGCCGGTGGCTCCAAGGACTCCTACTCTCCAGGAAGGGCTGGTGTGCAGCAGTCACCCATAGCCCGTGGGTGGCAGGGCCAGGGAGGGACTGGTGGTGGTGAGGTGCCGTGGGCTGGGTGCCCCTCCGTCCCTGAGGATCTGGGCCTGGCAGTCCCTCTGCAGCACGGGGCCTTAGCTCTTCCTCTTCTTAGCAGTTTCTCTCCCTCGAGTTCCCTGGGCAGGTTGGGGTTAGGTCAGGGCCTGTAGCGTGGCCAGCCGGGGTACAGAGTGCTGTGCAGGCATCCCGGCCACTTCCTGGACTCGCTCAGAAGCTAGGCAGGGCTGCCCCAGTGACCTCACCCTGAGCCAGGCCTCGGCCTCGAAGTGCTTGTCCCGTGGCCAGTGAAGCCCAAGGGATGAGCTGTATGTCCACAAGCCCCATTCTGAGATGGCTCCGTGACCCCTAGCTCTCTGTGAACGGGGACAGGCAGGCCCCTCACTGGTGGTCAGTGTCCTAAGTGCCGCCTGAAGAAGACAGACGTCCCAGGAAGAAGGAGCAAGAGCCAAGTCCCCACGGGGTCCCCTTCCGCCAGCCCAGGCTGCCTTCCTGATCCTGACCATGTCCTGTCCCCTACTTGCTACCCCACGCACCTCTGCTGAGACTTTTTTTTGTAGTACTGGGGATTGAATCCAGAGGCATTCTACCTCTAAGCCACACCCCTGATTTTATTTCTTTTTCTTTCTTTTTTGTGGTATTGGGAGTTGAACCCAGGGCATTTTACCTCCGAGCTACATCCCCAGTCCTATTTTTTATCCTTTTTAATGTGTGTGTGGCACTGGGGATTGAACCCAGAGGCATTCTACCTTCGAGTTACACCACAGCTCGATTTTATTATTTATTTGGAAACAGGGTCTCGCTAGGTTGATGAGAATCTCACTACTTGCTGAGGCTGTCCTCGAACCTGCGATCCTCCTGTCTCAGCTTCCCAAGTACAGGGATTACAGGCGTTCGCCACCACACCCAGTTTATTCTTTTTTTTTGAAACAGGGTCTCACTAAGTTATAGAGAGCCTCTCTAAGTAGCCGAGGCTGGCCATGAACCTGGATCCTCCTGTCTCAGCCTCCCAAGTACTGGGATTACAAGCATGTGCCACCATGCCCGGCTTTTTATTTCTTATTTTGAAATACGGTCTCATTAGGTAGCTGAAAGCCTTGCTAAGTTGCTGAGGCTGGCTTTGGACCTGCAATCCTCCTGTCTCAGCCTCCCAAGTACTGGGATTACAAGTGTGCACTCCCACATGGCATGGTGAGACCTTTTAGATGAAGTAGCGAACTCTGGCTGAGGGCACAGGAACCTATCCAGGGACGACAGTGCCATGTCCAGGTGCCTCTGAGGCCCAGGAGCCCTGCCCCTGGTCTGCCATCATGGTGACTGTGTATAAAGGGCCGCAGGGAGGCACCGCCAGAGCTGCCGTGCCGGCAGAGAACACATCCTGAGGCTCAGGCTTCGGGCTGGTGGGGAGGAGGTGGCATGAGGCTCCGCGGGCTGCAGGTGCGCCTCGGTGCTCGCAAGCCCAGCTTCCAGCGGGGTACGCCGGTGCTCAGGCCCCTCCCTTCTGGTTGGCAGCCCTGGGTCTAGGCAGGAACCAGCCTGGTTGCGTCCCGACTCTGGTGGGTGTCTTTGAGGGACAGCCCTTGGGAAGGTGGCCGTTGGTTGGCCAGGGCAGAGGCCCATGTGGCTGTGCTAAAAATACCTGGCATAATGGTGGGCAGGTGCTGGCCAGGCACAGGCTCCTCCGTCACTGGCTGGACTCCCTGGTGGCCTCTCCGCTACCCGCAGAGGGGTTATGGTCTGACCCCTGCACCCTCTGCCTGTTCACCTGGGGCTAGGCTGGGCATAGACCATGTTTACCATGCTTGGGGCATGCCCCCTGTCTTGTGGGAAAAGACCCAGCAATAGGTGGCCTCTGGGGCCAAAGGCCAGCCGGCAGGCAGGTACAGCAGCCGGTCTGGGCCAGGATGGCTGTGGCTGAGAGACTGGGCTCCCAGGGACAGAGGGCATGCCACCTGGCTGCAAAAGGACCAAGTACCTGCTCCTCGCACTCGGGTCTTCTGCCCCAAGTCCTCGGTCTCAGTGCTGGGTCCAGGTGCTCCCTGCTCAGTCTCCAGTTGGGTCTGTCTGCGCACACTCGTTTGGGTCTGCGGTTGCCTGTGACAAGGCCTGCTCTCGCTACGTGGCAGTGGAGTGGGGACGTCCCCTGCAGTGTCCACCAGCTGTGAGGAATTCTGACAGGCTCCTGGAGGAGGAAGGTAAGTGTGGATCTAGTGAGGTCAGCAGCGTGCTGGGCATGGGGTCTGCACCCCACAGAGCAGCGCCACCCATGGGCCTGCAGGGACGGGCCCTACAGAGGAGGCTGCGGAGGGAGGGTGCACCGGGGCTGGCTCACCTGTGCTTCCTGGAGCTGAACTCACAGCAAGGGCCCAGGGAGCAGGACGCCAGCAAACCTGCCCCAGCTGGCGGCTCTGCATGTCAGGCAGTGGGCAGCCCCATGGCCTTCTACCCAAGTCCCCAGTGGGGAGGGTCAAGGGTCAATACCGGGGTGGGGCACTCGGCTGGGCCAGCCATGGAACTGTGTCCCCTGTGCTAGGCACAGCTGTGCTGCTCGGGCCTGGCCGTGGTGAGCATGCTGTGCTTGGGCCAGGTGAGAATGGCCTGGGCCAGCTGGGCCAGGGGCCACGGGGTCTGCTCGGTGTCGCAGGAGTGGAGCACAGGCATCCTCCTTGTCTCCAAGTTTCACTTGCTCTTGTCACTCAGAATCGGGCCAGGCCCCACGTGGCAGCCGCCCTCCTGGAGAGTTGAGCACTTGTGTGTCGGCCCTGAGTGGTCCAAGGGCAGCGAGGGGCTGGTCTGGCTGCACCTGTGGCCACTGATGACGTGGGAGGCAAGGCCACGTACTGCAGAGTGCGAGGAAGGCAGAGCCGGCTGCCACACCCGCTGGCCCTGGTGGCTGCCCGCAGGAGCCTTGGTCTGTGGCCTTGTCACCATGAGTTCTTGCTGTGGTGGTCTGGGTTTAGCCCTTCTCTGTATGAGGGAGAAGGCACTGGTGCTGGATCCTGCCCTGACCCCAGGCCTTGGTGCCACGTCTCAGCAAGGTGTCCACAGCCCAGGAAGAGGGGGGCAGCTGAGAGGTGACCGGCACGGCCCCCAGGCCAGTGCAGGGTTCTCTGAAGCAGAGCCTAGCTGTTTGGGAAGGCTCCTGTGCCAGGCGAGTGTGAACTTTAGTCCACCTGCTTCTTTGGCAGCCCTGGCCGCCCTGGCCAGGTGGGAGGGGAGGGGAACTGCCGCAGGCTGAGAATCCGAGGAGGGTGTAGACCGAGAGCCCAGCCTGCAGGTAGCACCTGTGCTGGCCTCGGGCTGCAGAGAGGTTAAGAGATGCAGTTGAGGCGGCTGTCGTGACGCAGGAGTCCCCGATCCCTCTCCCCATTCAGGTCCTCTCTTTCAAATCCATTCATACTGATGAGATTTTATTCAAGACTAACAATAACACAGGTATCATGGTGCATGCCCATAATCACAGTACTAGGGAGGCTGAGACAGGAGGACCACAGGTTCAAAGCCAGCCTCAGCAACTTAGCGAGGCTGTTTTCAAATAAATAAAAATAGGACTGGGGTGTAACTTGGAGGTAGAGTGCCCCTGGGTTCAATCTCCAGCAACACACACATGACTAACGCAGGTGTTCAGGCCATAGGTGATGCAAAATGAAAACGTGGGCCCAGCACTTGTGTCTGGCTCCATGACGCCTGGACTTGCTGTCCCTTCTGCAGGCTTCCTGGGAATGGAATCGCCGTGGTGGCTGCTTGCTCTGTTTGGGAGCTTTGCCTTGCGGCATGGATAGCAGGGTGGGTGCCTGCCCCTTTGGGGGCTAAGCTCCCCTCGGGGCCCCGTTCACCCTAGAGGGCAGGTGCTTCTGTGAACGTTCTGCCACGGTGGCCAAGCCACACTTCTCTGAAGAAGGCCCCTGAATTGCTGTGTGCCCTTCCCACACTGTCCCCCAGTGCAGGCCAAGCAGTGTTCTGCCTGCAGCATCCTGGATCAGTCACCGGCCCTGGTCATCTGGGGGTGCCGGTGGCCGGGTCTTGCCCGTTTTTCTCTTGGCTCGACTGACTTTCTCGCATAGACCCAGAGCAGTTCTGCATGCATTCTGGCAGGAGTGCCTGGGGAGCCTGCCCGCACACCTCGCCCGCACTGCTGCTGGCGTGGGCTCGGTTGCTTGCTAGTGTCTTGTTGACCAGCAGGCCTTCAGCTCAGTGGCTGCACAAAGAAGTGGTCTGTTTGCTCTTCAAAGCTGAATTGTCAAGCTGGGTGGGGTGCACACGCTTGAATCCCAGCACTTGGGAACCTGAGATAGGAGGATTGTAGGTTCATGGGCAGCCTCAGCTACTTAGTGAGGCCCTCCATAACTTAGTGAGATCCTGTTCCCTGTTTCGAAATAAAGAATAATGCCAGGTGTGCTGGCGCATGCTTGTAATCCCAGTACTTGGGAGGCTGAGATGGGAGGATCATAGGATCACAGATTCACAGCCAGCCTCAGCTACTCAGTGAGGCTCTCTGCAACTTAGTGAGACCTTATTCAAATTATGGAATAAAAAATAGGGCTGGAGCCAGGCGTGGTGGCGCACACTTGTAATCCCAGCATTTGGGAGGCTGAGACCGGAGGATCCGGGTTCTCGGCCAGCCTCAGCTACCTAAGTGAGGCCCTCCACAACTTAGTGAGACCCTGTTTCAAAATAAAGAATAAAAAAATAGGGCTGGGGGTATAGCTTGGAGGTAGAATGCCCCTGAGTTCAATCCCCAGTGCCGCAAAAAAAAAAAAAAAAAAAAAAAAAAGGTCTGGAGGTGTAGCTCAGAGATAGTATGTCCCTGGGTTCAATCCCTAGTACCCCCCCAAATAGGGCTGGGGGTTTGTCTTGGAGGTAGAATGCCCCGGGTTCAATCTCAGTACTGCAAACAAAGAAACAAACAATGCTGACTTGTCTCGCCTTTCACAGTGATGCCTTCCGTACAAACCCATTAGTTTTAAAATACAGCTGTCAATATAGCTCAGTGCCTAGCATACAGGAAGCCCTTGGTTTCATCCCAGTACTGCAAAAAACAAACAAAAAATAAGTAAGTAAAATAAAATAGATGCCAGCCATGGTGGTCCACACTTGTAATTCCAGTACTTGGGAGGCTAATACAGGAGGATCTCAGGTTTGAGGCTCAGCAACCTAATGAGACACTGTTTCAAAACAAAAAGGCTGAGGGTATATATTAGAGGTAGAATGCCCGTGGTTCAATCCCCAGTACCAAAAAAATGTTCATTAGTTCATATAGCTGAGCATGGTGGTGGTGCATGCCTGTAATCCCAGTAGTTGGGAGACTGAGACAGGAGGATCCCAGATTCAAGCCCAGCCTCAGCAACTTAGACTCTCAGTAACCTAACAAGACCCTGTCTCAAAATAAAAAATAAAATAGGGCTGGGAGAGAGGTAGAACACCTCTGGGTTCAATCCCTGGTATCACATACATACCCCCCAAAGAATATAGATGTGTATGTGTGTATTAGTGGCGCACAGCGTGCCAGCTACCTAGAAACTAGTGCACTCGAGTGTGCGCATGCTCTCAGCCTGGCCTGGGCCCCTCGCTCCAGGCCAGGGCCCCTTTCCACCTTGCCTGCTGCCTGCCTGGCGCTGGCGAGTGTGTGCGTGCTTCCTGCCTTCCTGTGCCCCGGCCACGTTTCCACGTGCTTCCTGCCCCTTTGTGCCTGGTCTTTCAGCTCCCGGCCCACCCTTCCCCCAGTTAACCTTTTTTTTGGTACTGGGAATTGAACTCGGGGGCATTCTACCTCCAAGTTACACCCCCAACCCTATTTAACTTTTTATTTTGAAACGGTTTCACTACGTCACTGAGGCTAGCCTCAAACCTGCGATCCTCCTGTCTCAGCCTCCCTAGTACTGGGATCACAGGCGTGTACCACCACGCCTGGCTCCAGGTAACCCTCCTGACAGGTGTTCCGTGGCCTCCTGACGCGCCTGCGGGTGTTCTCTGCTGCAGGTTTCTGAGCAGCTCGGCCCACCATGGATCCTGACCCGCAGGCAGGCGTGCAGGTGGGCATGCGCGTGGTGCGCGGCGTGGACTGGAAGTGGGGCCAGCAGGATGGAGGTGAGGGCGGCGTGGGCACGGTGGTGGAGCTCGGCCGCCACGGCAGCCCCTCGACCCCCGACCGCACAGTTGTTGTGCAGTGGGACCAGGGCACCCGCACCAACTACCGCGCCGGCTACCAGGGCGCCCACGACCTGCTGCTCTACGACAACGCGCAGATCGGTGCGTGGCAGGCAGGGCGGGTGGCGAGGCGGGGCGGGGAGGGCAGAGTGACGTGGGCAGCTCCCGTCACTGCCCCCGCCCTGCCCCCAGGCGTCCGCCACCCCAACATCATCTGTGACTGCTGCAAGAAGCACGGGCTGCGGGGCATGCGCTGGAAGTGCCGAGTCTGCTTCGACTACGACCTCTGCACTCAGTGCTACATGCACAACAAGCACGACCTCACCCACGCCTTCGAGCGCTACGAGACGGCCCACTCGCGCCCGTGAGTGCCACTCCCCAGGGCCAGGGCAAGCCCTTCCTGAGAGAGTCCTTGAAGAGCTAGCCCCTGGCCCCGGGGAAGGCGACTGGCATGCAAGCAGGCCTGCGAGGGGGCCTGAGGAGGGGTCTCCTGTGTGCTAGCACATCCCTAGAGCCAGGCGTGGCTTCTGGGGACAGCTGCAGGCTAGGGCTAAGGTGGCCCACCTGTGGCCACACCGACAGCCACCCCCAGGAGCCAAACCTGGCGGCGAGGCTGCTGGCGGCACGGCCCACGTTGGGACCCAGCCCCTGGGCCCAGCTGCGGTGGCCCTGCCCTGGTGCAGAGCTGCCCACTGTGGTCACGGGCTGGGCCTGGAGAACAGGTACCTGGAGGCACCACCCCCGTCCCGGCACGGTCACCTTGGCCCTGCACATGGAGAGAAGTGTACAGACCAGGTCCTGGCTGGCTGGCTGTGTGCTGTGGGCCCGGTCTGCACCTCTCCGGAGCCTAACCGTGACCCCACTCACTGGGTGGTAGCAGGCGTGAAGTGGTCCCTCACCAGGGCCGTGTGCCCTCCCAGCCTCGTTTTAGGGAGGGTCCCTGCGCCCAGGGCATCACCTCTGAGTGTGGAGGGCGCTGACCGGGGAAGACCATTTGAGGGCAAGAGCCAGGACCTCCATCCTGTACACCCCACCTGAGGCCGGCGGGGGCCTGACCATCACACCTCTCTCCTGCATGGCTCAGGACCCACTCTCTTGCAGTGTGACGCTGAGTCCCCGCCAGGGCCTCCCTAGGGTCCCTCTCAGGGGCATCTTCCAAGGCGCAAAGGTGGTGCGTGGCCCCGACTGGGAGTGGGGCTCACAGGACGGTGAGTGGCAGCTGCGGGGAGCGGGGTGGGAGGCCGTCGGCTATGGCTCAGCCTCGAGGCGTGGTCTTAGCCTGCCACGCTGTCTCCCCAGGAGGGGAAGGGAAGCCAGGCCGTGTGGTGGACATCCGTGGCTGGGATGTGGAGACCGGCCGCAGTGTAGCCAGTGTGGCGTGGGCAGACGGAACCACCAATGTGTACCGCGTGGGCCACAAGGGCAAAGTAGACCTCAAGTGTGTGGGAGAGGCGGCCGGTGGCTTCTACTACAAGGAGCACCTCCCGAGGCTCGGTAGGGACTTGGCCACCACCAGCAGCCGCTCTATTACCCGGGTTGGGCGGGGGCTGGCCTGCGGTGTGTCCAGGGCGGGGTGCCGCTGAGGCCTGGCCCGCCACCCCCTCCCTCCCCTAGGCAAGCCGGCAGAGCTACAGCGCAGGGTGAGTGCCGACGGCCAGCCCTTCCAGCGCGGGGACAAGGTCAAGTGTCTGTTGGACACAGACGTCCTGAGGGACATGCAGGAAGGCCATGGCGGCTGGAACCCCAGGATGGCAGAGGTGAGGCGCCTGGCCTGCTGCGCCCGTGTGCCCGCCCCTCCCCGGCCCTCTTCCTGCCCTGAGAGTCCAGCCTGCCCAGCCATAGCCTCCGTGACCCGCCACAGTTTATCGGACAGACGGGCACCGTGCACCGCATCACCGACCGTGGGGACGTGCGTGTGCAGTTCAACCATGAGACCCGCTGGACCTTCCACCCCGGGGCGCTCACCAAGGTGCCTAGGGGGCTAGGCTGAGCCTACCGTTAGTTCTGCTACCCCTCCGGGGAGCTCGGCAGGAATAGGGCACGGGGCCCAGGAAGGGGACAGCCTAGAGGGAGGTGAGGCCGGGGAGGGCCAGGGTCCTGAGGACCAAAGGAAGGTGGGCGGCCTCCCGGGCCCAAGTGGGGCAGCGAGGTGTGGGGCCCGAGGGGAGTGGCCCGCCTGGCCCAGGGCAGTGAGGACCTGGTGAGCTGCCCAGGAAGGAGGACCTCGGGGCGGGGGTGGAGGAGGCATGGGCGGGGGGAGCAGCCATCCTGTCCTGGCCCACCCCGATGCCCAGGCCGCGCCCTGCCCTGGCCCCAGCCTCTGTCCTGGGCCGGCCCATGCCAGGCTCGCTGTGCTGCCAGTGGTAGGTCAGCCTTGGAACCGCCTGGCTCCCCAGAGCTGGCTTTGGTCTGGTCTGGATGCCACTGCCCCGCTGGCCCGCTGCCTTTGGCTGTCGCCCTGTGGTTCTGGGGCTGGGCAACCCGGGCTGCTTTGGTCACCTACAGCCCTTGTCTTGCCAGACAGACCCTCTGGTTCTGCATGCAGGAGGAGCTGGGGTCAAGTTCAGGCATGCCTGTCCTGTGGAGCTCCATGGGGTGCCCTCCTCTGTGACCCTGGGCAGCGGCCTGTGCCAGGGGGGGCTCCTTACCTGCCTCTCTGTCACCCAGCACAACTCCTTCTGGGTGGGCGACGTGGTCCGGGTCCTCGATGACCTTGATACCGTGAAGCGACTGCAGGCCGGGCATGGCGAGTGGACAGACGACATGGCCCCGGTGAGTACCCCTGCCCCTGCCGTGCCTCCCCGCGCAGGCCTGCTGTGACCCCAGTCTGTCCCCCTCAGGCCCTGGGCCGCATCGGGAAGGTGGTGAAGGTGTTTGGAGATGGGAACCTGCGTGTGGCGGTCAGTGGTCAGCGGTGGACCTTCAGCCCCTCCTGTCTGGTGGCGTACCGGCCCGAGGAGGATGCCAACCTGGACGTGGCTGAGCGTGCCAGGGAGAACAAAAGTGTGGCGCCAGGCCCAGTGGCCGGGGGGAGGCGGGTGGGCAGCCCGGGCGAGCACTCACCAGCCCTGCCCCTAGGCTCGCTGGGCCTGGCCCTGGACAAGCTGCGGGCCCAGAAGAGCGACCAGGAGCACCCTGGGAGGCTGGTGGTGGAGGCGGCGCTCGGCAACGTGGCCCGGGCTCTGGACCTGCTGCGGAGGCACCCGGAGCAGGCAAGCTCCTGCCCGCCTCTCCTCCCGGTGGCCAGGAGGGCCCACGGGCAGAAGACCCAGGATCACCTGCTGGCTCTCCTGGCAGGTGGACACTAAGAACCAGGGCCGGACAGCCCTGCAGGTGGCCTCGTACCTGGGCCAGGTGGAGCTGGTGCGACTCCTGCTGCAAGCAAGGGCGGGCGTGGACCTGCCGGACGATGAGGGCAACACGGCGCTGCACTACGCGGCCCTGGGGTGAGCCCTGGGGGCGGCGGGTCCCTCGGGGCTGCGCCTACGGGTGCACCAGCGGGCACAGCACCCTCCTCTCGCCTTCCCACCAGGAACCAGCCCGAGGCTGCCAGGCTGCTCCTGAGCGCGGGCTGCGGGGCGGATGCCCTCAGCGGCTCCCGGAGCACGGCACTGCACCTGGCTGTGCAGAGGGGCTTCCTGGAGGTGGTGAGGACCTTGTGTGAGCGCGGCTGTGACGTCAACCTGCCTGTGAGTGTCGCTGCCGGGGCCTGGCCCTAACCCATCCCAGGGGAGTCACCTCCAAGTGACCCGTCTGTCCCCGCCGGCAGGATGCCCACGCTGACACGCCCCTGCACTCCGCCATCTCCGCGGGCCCCGGGGCCAGTGGCATTGTTGAGATCCTCACCGAGGTCCCAAGCATCAACGTCACTGCCACCAACAGCCAGGGCTTCACGCTGCTGCACCACGCGTCCCTCAAGGGCCACACGCTGTGAGTGTGGGGTGGGCACACCGCTGGCGGCCTGTGCCTTGCTGGGCCACCCTAGGGCCGCCCCGGCCCGGGGACATACCTCCCTGCTCCCACAGAGCCGTCAGGAGGATTCTGGCCCGGGCACGGCAGCTGGTGGACGCCAAGAAGGAAGACGGGTTTACTGCGCTGCACCTGGCTGCCCTCAACAACCACCGCGAGGTGGCCCAGATCCTCATCCAGGAAGTGGGTGCAGGGTCGGCGGGCCCACCCAGGACTGGGGGCCGGGGCCAGTGGGGTCCCCGGGCTGAGCCTGTGCCCACCCCTCCCCAGGGCCGCTGCGACGTGAATGTGCGCAACCGGAAGCTCCAGTCCCCGCTGCATCTGGCCGTGCTGCAGGCGCATGTGGGGCTGGTGCCGCTGCTGGTGGACGCCGGCTGCAGCGTCAACACCGAGGACGAGGAGGGGGACACAGCCCTGCACGTGGCACTGCAGCGTCACCAGCTGCTGCCCCTGGTGGCTGACAGGGCAGGGGGGGACCCAGGGCCTCTGCAGCTGCTGTCCAGGGTGAGGCAGGCCTGCTGACTTCCCACTTCCGCCTCTGGTGATGGCCGGGGAGGGGGTGGAGACCAGCCTGGGGAAGGGTGGGGTCCAGCGGGTGCGCCCGGGTGGAGCAGGGAGCAGTCTCAGAACCCACTCTTGCAGTTGCCTAACCAGGGTGGCTGCTTGCCTGCTCTCCCCAGCCTACCTGGGGCCTCCCTCAGACGGAAAGGAGGCCCATGGCCTTTGCTCCGGGGGTAGGGGCCTCCCTTCTGCAGGCTGCTGGGCAGCCTGGTGCCAGTAGAAGCTTCCCTCAGGCCTGAGCTGGCGCCCACCCTCACCGCCTCTGTCCTGCCACCCAGCTGCAGGCTTCGGGCCTCCCGGGCAGCGCAGAGCTGACGGTGGGTGCAGCCGTGGCTTGCTTCCTGGCGCTGGAGGGCGCCGATGTGAGCTACACCAACCACCGAGGCCGGAGCCCGCTGGACCTGGCCACCGAGGGCCGCGTGCTCAAGGCCCTGCAGGGGTGCGCCCAGCGCTTCCGGTAGGCAGCACCCCAGGGGGCGGGGCGCTCTGTGGGCACGAGGCTCTTTCAAGCCCCTTCTTTTAACTGCAGGGAGCGACAGGTAGGCTGCAGCGGGGGTGCAGCCCCAGCCCCCAGGCTCGCGCTCAGCACCCCCAACACCGTGACCAACTTGCACATGGCTGCCGCGGCCGGGCCTGAGGCCGCAGAGTGCCTGGTGTGCTCGGAGCTGGCTCTGCTGGTCCTGTTCTCTCCGTGCCAGCACCGCACGGTGTGCGAGGGTGAGTGGGGGCCGCCAGGGGCTGGGCGCCTCGGGCTGCCCTGCCCGGCCTCGCCCAACCATGCCGCCCCCGCAGAGTGCGCGCGCAGGATGAAGAAGTGCATTAGGTGCCAAGTGGTCATCAGCAAGAAGCTGCGCCCAGGTGGGTGCGGGGGCTCGGCCGTCCCTCCCGTCATGTTGCCCCCACCCGCCCCGGTGCCCACCTGCCAGCCGCTGACCCTCCTCCACCGGCTCCGCAGATGGCTCAGAGGTGGCGAGTGCCGCCCCCGCGCCCGGCCCGCCGCGGCAGCTGGTGGAGGAGCTGCAGAGCCGCTACCGGCAGATGGAGGAGCGCATCACCTGCCCCATCTGCATCGACAGCCACATCCGCCTCGTGTTCCAGTGCGGCCACGGCGCCTGCGCGCCCTGCGGAGCCGCCCTCAGCGCCTGCCCCATCTGCCGCCAGCCCATCCGCGACCGCATCCAGATCTTCGTGTGAGCGCGGCCCGGCCGGGACTTTCTCGCACCCCTGTATTTTATAAAAAGATTCTTGGACTTTGCCGTCTGCTGCCTGCCTGTGGCGGGGGAGGGTCTTCTGCAGGGGCAGGTGGAGGCGCTTCGAGCAGCCCCTCACCGCTCCCCACCCATTCTTTCCCGGTCCAAAACCCTCCACCGAGCAAGTTCACGAGCAAACTCTGGGTGGCCTTGACGCCTCACGCCAGGCCCTCCAGGCTACAAAGGCCAGGGCCCAGGGCCTTCCCGCGTCCCCGGTTTCCTGGGGCAGGACTCCAATTTGGACTAAAGCAGGCTGGGTTCTCGCCCGGGTCCTGGCCCAGCAGGGTGTGGGTGGTCCCACTAGGGTCTCCAGCAGTTGAACAGGGGCAGAGGAGGGGCAGGCTCCTTGTTGGGCTCAACTGGGGAAATATTTAGCCACCAAGAGGGGGGACCCGGTGGCCAACGCTTTCCAAGAACCACCCGGGCAGCTCTCCCAGCCTCCTGCCAACCACTTGGCACTGACCCTGCTGGCTAGACCGCCGGCCGGCCGCTGTTCCCCCTGCGAGGCATGGAGGGTGGATAGGGCCAGAGCACTTGCTTACCCTGGCCAGAAGCCTCCCACCCCTGGACGCCAGCCCTTACCTCAGGCTTCCCCGGCTCCACCTGGCCCCAGGAACCCCGGCTCCCGCAGCCCCGCGCCAGCACAGCCACTGGCTGCCCCGTCGAACCTTCCCGCCCCGGCCAGGACTGTTCCAGACCTCCACGCCCGACGCCTGGCCTCTTTCCCTTTTTCCCCTGGCTCCCACAACCCCCTCCCCTCCAAGACTGTTCGGGATTCTGGGTCCCGCACCTCCAGCCCGGCACCCTAGAGGGTCCCTCTGGGCCAAGGCCCGCCTCTCGGCTGGCCCCTCCCAGCCTTCCCCAGGAGCCTGGCCGTCCGGTCCCCAGTCCCCAGCCGGCCCTACCCTGCCCCACTCCAGCTCCCTCAGCCGCCCCAACTCACTGCCACGTCCGCTTGCGCGCGCTCCCTCCCCTCTCGCCACTGTCCTGGGCTGGCCACGCCAGGATGGAGGCTCCGTTCCCAGGGTCTTATTTGGGATCCGTGGGGTTGGGGAGGAATTCCATTTGGGGAAAAAGCCGCGGAGTCATTCAACCCAACCAGCTTGGGGTTCCCAACTGACGTCCCTTCCCTCAGCCCTAGCGCCGGCCCCTTGCTTGTCTCCCCCGTTCCAAGTGACCCCACCTACCGGGCTGTATCCAGGCCACTGCCACAGGGCCCGGGTCCTGGACCCCTCCTCCCCGACCGGCCAGCTGGTTCCCTTCACAGGCACAGCGCCTCCCCCCCACGGGGCTGTAACCCGAGCCGCCTGCCTCCGCCTCCCCTCCCCGATCCTCAGCGGCTCTGCAGCCCAAGTCCCTGTGTCGTGCGTCCCGTTGCGGCCTTGAGCCCGACCGCGAGTCCGCTATGGACCAGGGTGTCTGCGTCCCCCCGGAGGCGTCGGGGGCGTCGGGGGTCGTCCAGGGCCACCGGCTCGGAGCTGTGCTGGGCGGGCTGTGCCTGCTCCCCGTTCTGCTGCTGCTGCCCTGGCTGGGGACCCCAACCGCGCCCGCCTGGAGCACGGCCCAGGTGAGTGGGGCGGGGCGGGAGCCAGGTGCATGGTTTGGGTGAGCTCTGAGGATCCACTGAGGGCCCGGCAATGTCTCGGGGACCGTGGGGTGGGTGCGGACGCAGTCCCTAGGTCCGTGTCCGAGCATCCCCAGTCTGTGGGTCTAGTGGTGACCTGAGGCGGACAGCAGCACCCAGCTCCAGCTCCACTCACTCCCACTGGCATTTAGGAATCTTTCCAGGGGTTAAAGGAGCTGCTCTTGGGAGAAAACAGAAAACAGGAGGGAATGGCAACACCCTCCCCCACCCCGGTGCTCCTCCATCCCCATCCCTTTTTTTTTTTTTTTTTTTGCGGTACTGGGGATTGAACTCAGGGGCATTCTACCTCCGAGCCATACCCTCAGACCTATTTTTTATTCTTTATTTTGAAACCAAGTCTCACTAAGTTGCGGAGTGCCTCACTAGGTAGCTGAGGCTGGCTGCGAACCCGGCTCCTCCGGTCTCAGCCTCCCGAATGCTCCCCAGCCCTATTTTTATTCTTTATTTTGAAACAGGGTCTCACTAAGTTGCGGAGAACCTCACTAAACAGCCGAGGCTGGCCACCAACCCAGATCCTCTGGTCTCAGCCTCCCAAACGCTGGGATTACAAGCGCACGCCACCACGCCCGGCTTCCCCATTTCTTTTTTTTTTTTTTTTTTGCGGTACTGGGGATTGAACTCAGGGGCATTCTACCTCCGAGCTATACCCCCAGCCCTATTTTTTATTCTTTATTTTGAAACCGAGTCTCACTAAGTTGCGGAGTGCCTCACTAGGTAGCTGAGGCTGGCCGCGAACACGGATCCTCTGGTCTCAGCCTCCCAAATGCTGGAATTACAAGCGTGCGCCACCACGCCCGGCTTCCCCATTTCTTAAGAATGCTTTTGTACATCAATTTTGGGACTGTCCCTGCTTTCTCCTCATGCCCACTTTTCTCCCCCCACCGTGCTGAAGAGAAATGTGGCTGTGCCAGGCCCCGGGGGAGTCCCCACTGCCCAGGTCTCAAGCCCGCAGCCTCCACTGGTGCCCAGGAAACGCCGCTACACGCTGACCCCAGGCAGGCTGCGCTGGGACCACTTCAACCTCACATACAGGTGGGAGCCGGCCCTGGGTGGGGCCTGGCCATCGCGGCTGCCTCTCTGACCCTGACCCTCACCCCCAGGATCCTCTCCTTCCCCCGCAATCTGTTGAGCCCCCGTGAGACGCGGCGAGGCCTGGCTGCTGCCTTCAGGATGTGGAGCGACGTGTCCCCCTTCAGCTTCCGCGAGGTGGCCCCGGAGCAGCCCAGCGACCTTCGCATAGGTGGGCCCTGCGTCCCCGCCCCCGCCCGGCCCCGCGGGCCCTAGCTCAGCCTCGTGCTCCCCCAGGCTTCTACCCAGTCAACCACACGGACTGCCTGGTGTCCGCACTGCACCACTGCTTCGACGGCCCCACGGGTGAGCTGGCCCACGCCTTCTTCCCGCCCCATGGCGGCATCCACTTTGACGACAGCGAGTACTGGGTCCTGGGCCCCACCCACTACAGCTGGAAGAAAGGTGCTGGGCCTGGCCTCTGCAGGGCTGTTGCTGCATCCCGGGAGGGACTTCCTGGGGTGGGTAGGGGCTTCTTGTGGTTAAGCAGTCAAGGGAAGAGGGGCTGTGGGGATCACAGGCCTGGTCCTGCAGCCGAGACTGCTCCCCTCCCCCACCCCCACTGGAGCGGGAGCTGGAGCTGCATTCCTGGGGGCCGAGCTCACTGCTTAGGCCCAGAACATTCTTATCTTCCCGCGGCTGAGGCCAAGGGTGGCTGTGCACCACACGCCGGTCAGTCCTGTGGGCCGTGGGCTGGGGGCTGAGGCGCTGAGCCGCAGGGTCCGCAGGTGTGTGGCTCACGGACCTGGTGCACGTGGCGGCCCACGAGATCGGCCACGCTCTGGGCCTGATGCACTCGCAGCACAGCCAGGCGCTCATGCACCTCAACGCCACGCTGCGGGGCTGGAAGGCACTGTCGCAGGACGAGCTGTGGGGGCTGCACCGGCTCTACGGTGGGTGTCTCTGCAGCGGGTGGGGGTGGGGTGGCGGGTGGTGGCGCTCTGGGGCCCTGAGCCAGGCTGCCCTCCCCGCAGGCTGCCTGGATCGGCTGTTCGTGTGCGCATCCTGGGCGCGGAAGGGCTTTTGCGACGCCCGCCGGAGGCTCATGAAGAGGCTCTGCCCCAGCAGCTGTGACTTCTGCTATGGTGAGCGCCGAGGCAGGGCCGGGCGGGGTCGCCTGGGTCCGGTCTTCCAGTCCTGGCCCTAGTGTGACTGGGGGTACTCCCCTGTGCTGTGCAGAATTCCCCTTCCCTACGGTGGCCACTACCCCACCACCCCCCAGGACCAAAACCAGGCTGGTGCCGGAGGGCAGGAACGTGACCTTCCGCTGTGGTCAGAAGATCCTCCACAAGAAAGGCAAAGTGTAGTGAGTCGCCAGCCCTGGCCGGCGCGGGCTTGGGGCCTGGGGTACGGGAGGCAAATCCCGGGAGGCTCCAGCTGCCTGGGCCCTAGGCGGGAGGGGACGGTCCTGGGGCTCCGGCTTCCCAGGGCCTTTTGGGGAGCAAGGCAGGCATGCAGGAGTCTCCCCACAGCTGGTACAAGGACCAGGAGCCTCTTGAGTTCTCCTACCCTGGCTACCTGGCCCTGGGCGAGGCACAGCTGAGCATCATCGCCAACGCCGTCAACGAGGGCACCTACACGTGCGTGGTGCGCCGGCGCCAGCGGGTGCTCACGACCTACTCCTGGCGCATCCGAGTGAGGAGCTGAGCCCACTGGCCCGGTGCACGGAGGTCAAAGATAAAGCACTTTCTCTCTGATGTCTCGATGCCGTTTCTCGGGTAGAGGCTGTCTGGCCTCTGCTCTGGGCAGGGAGGTGCCCCCATCGGGCCTCTGTCCACTTGGATGTTGTGCTCCAAGAGGGCCTGGATACCCCTGCTTCTGCACAGCCCCTTGGGGATGAGGGTGAGTCAGAGGCAAAAAGGACTTTACCAAGGTGCCCCTGGAACCCCGCGGGTCGACTGAGGCCTAAGTAGGCGAGCCCAGTGGAGCCTGGCTCCTGACGGCCGGCGGGGAGGCCCTGGCAGCTCAGCGTGAGCGGGGCCCGGCTGAGAAGCAGCCTGGGCAGAGGTGGAGGCCCAGGCAGGTGGTAGGGTGCCCTTCTGCTGCAGGAGGCCACACCCTGCTCAGCCAGAGCAGAAGCGGAAGGGACCCAGCTTGGGGCTGGTCGGCCGAAAGTACACACCAGAGCTTCTTCCAAGAATAGTTTACTGCATCTTAAAATACGTAACAACCGTGTGTATAAAAACCCCGTGGCTGAGGCTGCCGCACAGCCGGGTCTGGAGGGCCAGAGGCCTGGGCTTGTGTGGACAGGCTGAAGAGTGGAGGGGAGCAAGGCCTGGCTTGTCGCCCACAGACCTCCAGCCCCCAAGGACACAGAGAACCCCGCGGCCCCTTCAGAACGGGCCCCGCTGGCGGGAGGGCTGTGCTGTGCACCCGCAGACACCCACCCTTCCTAGGGGAAGTCAGACATAGCTGAAAACATTCGGCCTTTCCTTCCACAACAAGGAAGAAGCAATTTAATTCTACAAATTTACAAACCAAAATAATATAAAAATCACAACATGGAAAACCAGTTAGACGTGGAGTTCCAAGACCTGGTGTCTCGGCTCCCGACGGCTCCAGCTGCGAAGCCACGCCAGGCAGGACAGGGCTGCTGGATGAGGCTGTGCACTGGTCCTCACGGGCTGGGCCTCAGAACTTGAGGCTGAAGCCAGGGCCGGCAGCCGAGGCCCCCTGGTTCGTGGTGGTGAGGTGGAAGCCCGTCTCCTTCAGATCGTCGTCCCCCTGAAAGCAACGTGGGCGCCGTCAGGGCTGTGCCCCAGCCGGCCCCCCGCCGGCCCCCGTCAGCAGGCCCCTCACCAATTGGCTGTAGCCCAGGCCGCCCTCGGGGGGCCGCGGGCTCGTGCCTCGCTTCACCCTCTGCTGCTCGCTCTTGGCAGGCCACGTGGGGAACATGGAGGGGTCGATGGGGAGGGGCGTCTCTCGGAAGTACTCGTGCTTGAGGCCGTCCTCTGCGTTGATCCTCCTCCCGGGGAAGTAGGTCAGGAACCTGTGGAAGAGCACGGAGGCGGTGGGCACTGCCCTGCGTGACGGAGTGGAGCCTGCACGCCCTGGCAGGTGCTGTGGGCCAGGTGGGGACGAGACCAAGGCCCCTCTGCAGGAGTGCAGCACGGGGCTTACTTGTTCATGAGGTCGAAGCCCTGGGCCAGGTGGGGACGAGACCAAGGCCCCTCTGCAGGAGCACAGCACGGGGGCTTACTTGTTCATGAGGTCGAAGCCCTGGGCCAGGTGGGGACGAGACCAAGGCCCTCTGCGGGAGCGCAGCACGGGGGGGAGGGGGGGGGGCTTACTTGTTCATGAGGTCGAAGCCCTGGTCCGAGAGCAGAGCGCCGAAGCGCTTGCGCAGGTTGTTGTAGGGGTACTCGCTGAAGGTCATCTTCTTGACCGCGGGGAGGTCACTGTAGCCAGGCCAGATCTTCTCACTGGGGGTGCCCAAGTCCTGGAAGACAGCGTGCCTGAACCGGCCTGCCCTGCAGGGAAGCCGGCCGCCGGGACGTGCTACCCACGCCTCTACCCTAGCTGTCAGAGGACAGGTCGCCAACCGCGTCACACAGGCAGAACCCAGTCCTGCACGTGTCCCTCCACCCTCCTCCGGGTGCCACAAGCTAGGGTCGACACCGACTCACACCACCTTGAACACTTTGTTGATCTGGTCAATCTCCGACTTGCCGGGGAACAGGGGCTTCTGTGTCAGCAGCTCTCCGAAGATACAGCCCACCGACCACATGTCAACGGCAGTGGAGTACTCCTAGGGCCGGGACACAGCTCAGCACCACGGGCTGCAGCCAGCGTTGCCCAGGGCCGCGCGGGGGGCTCAGCTGCCACTCACCTTGGCACCCAGCAGCAGCTCTGGGGCGCGGTACCACAGGGTCACCACCACTGGGGTGTAGGCCTTTAGGGGCGAGCCGTACTCGCGAGCCAGCCCGAAGTCCCCCACCTGCAGGGACAGACAGTGGGTGAGGCGCGGCACGGCAGGGCCGGGCAGTCGGGCGGCGCGCCCGGCAGGCTCACCTTGAGGATGCCGGCGTGGCTCAGCAGCAGGTTGGACGTCTTGAGGTCCCGGTGCAGGATCCAGTTGTCGTGCAGGTGCTTCACCCCTCGCAGCAGCTGGATCATCAAGGTCTTCACCTCCCCTGCGACCGCGCACACCCGGTCAGCACTCCCCAGCCAGCGAGGCCCACCAACCCAGGGTTACTTTAGTTTTTTTGGTGTCGGGGTTTAAAATCAGGAAAGCTCTAGCATGGAGATACACCCCCAGCCCTTTTATTTGCTGAGGCTGGCCTTGAACCTGTGATCCTGTCTCACCCCCCCCCCCCTACTAGGACGACAGGTGTGGGCCACTGCACGTGCTCCGTGACAAGAGCCTAGGGGGAGTTTATTGTGGGACGTTTCCTGCCCGGGGGCCTGCGCACGCCCGCCTCTACAGAGTCCAGAGGCCCGGGTCACGGCCAGCGGCCGGCCGCACCTGGCAGGAAGGGCTGCTTCATCGTCTCCATCAGGCTCTTGAGGTCGTGCTCCACGTAGTTCATCACAATGTAGATCTTATCCATGTTGCTGCCCACGACAATTTCCTAGGGAGCAAAAAGCAGGCCTGTGGGTGGCAAGCATGTCACCCAGCCCCCTCGTGAGCACCAGAGATCCCCACGCAGGGAGGCTAACATCGATTTTTGCACTTTAAGTAAGTTTGCTGGGATGTCATGGAAGCTTCTTGGGGGCCAGGACCCCAGGCAGACAGGGTGCGCCAAGTGTGGGGTGGGCCTCACCCTGACAGTGACGATGTTGGGGTGCTGGGCCTTGAGGATGGTGTTGATCTCCCTCAGAGAGGTGATCGGGAAGCCCTCCTTCTCCTTCTCCATCTTCAGCCGCTTCAGAGCCACAATTTCATCTGTGAGGAAAGATGTATGAGGACGGGCTGAGGAAACTCACAAGCGGGCTAAGAGCTATCAGTGTGTTTAACTGGGATTTTAGTTTCTGTTTACAAAGCATTTATTTCACATTAAGTGATTTGTTCCATCTGTAACCCTAGCAACTCGGGAGGACTACAAGTTTGAGACCAGACTGGCCAACCTAACGAAACTATCTCAAAAAAAAAAAAAAAAAAGGGAGCCGGGAGCCGGGCATGATGGTGGTGCACGCTTGTAATCCCAGTACTTGGGAGGCTGAGACAGGAGAATCCGGGTTTGTGGTCAGCCTCAGCTACTTAGTAAGGCCCTCCACAACTTAGTGAGACCCTGCTTCAAAATAAATAATAAAAAACTAGGGCTGGGGATGTAGCTCAGAGGTAGAATGCCCCTGCGTTCAATTTCCAGTACCACAACAACAAAAGGGCAGCCAGGTGTGTGGCACATGCTTATAATTCCAGTACTTGGGAGGCTGAAATAGGAGGATCCAGGTTCACTGCCAGCCTCAGCAACTTAGCGAGACCATGTTTCAAAATAAGAATCAGAGATAGGGTTGTAGATTGAAGGTAGAATGCCTTCAAGTTCAATCCCCAGCACCAATAAGTAAAAAAAAAAAGTGGGTCGGAGGGGGAGCCAGCCCTGTGCTGGGTACAGCTCAGCCGTGGCATGATCAAGACGGCCACCACTGGCAAACACAGCAAACTTGCGGGCCCTCTCTTCTCCACACATGCCTGCGGCTCTCCTGGCCGTCTCTTTCTCCCCCTCGAGTGTTGCCCGCCATCCCAGCAAGTAGAAAAGCCTGAGCCAGGCTGGCCCTGGCTTCTGGAGGCACTGAGAGGCACAGGCGTGCGTCACCAGAGTCAGAACCTGCGGCTTGCAAGGTACAGTATGGCGTCACCTCCAAAGATCCACGGGGCCAGGCAGCGATGAATCCACATCCTGCCACCACAGCCTGAAGGCGGATGTGGAGGGAGGGCAGGCCAGCTGCCAGGGCAGCACGACGACCAAGCGAGGCCGCCGTGGAATGCTGCCTGTCCCCGGCACCCTAGAGGCTGGACTCCCAGCAGCACGGGGTCACCTGCTGCCCACCCCGAAGAGGCCGGAAGAGCCCTGCTGCAGGCCACCGGGCCACCCACCTGTCTTCTTGTCCTTCGCTCTGTAGACCACCCCGTAGGTGCCCTCCTCGATCCTGTTCAGGCACTGGAACTCCTCCACGCTGCGGCAGCCCTGGGGAGGAGGCACCGGCTGAGGACTCGGCAGCCATCCACACCCACACACCAGGCACGGGGCAGGTGCGCGGGAAAACCCGCCTGAGCGTCCTCAGGAGGCGCGGTGTGCGTGTGGGTGGGAAGACCAGGAGCACCTTTGTTCTTTCTGTTTTCTTCTGAGACCATCTACCACTTTAATGTGAAATAAAGCCAGCGTGAACTCCCATGAGCGCCTCCTTCCCACAGAAGCCTCTGCCCCTGGACCACACCCTGGGGCAGGCATGGCTGGCCACCCGTGGCCCTGCACTGCGGGGTGGACTGCACTGCTCAGGGTGGCTCGTGGCCAAGCGCCTGCTGCCATGGCACTACCAACAGGGTGCTAGCAGAGCTGGGGGCAGGGGACATCTTTCCCACCCTGGCGCCAAGGAGGTTAGGGGCCTGTGGTGGTGCTCCAGGTACCTGAGGCCACCATACCCTGTCCAGATTCCTCCTGAGGGCATCCCTAGCTCACTGACATTTCCTAAACAGAAGGCTGCAGCCATGTATGTCTACGCTGACCCTCTGCGCAGGGGCGAGGGTGAGGAGGCTCAGTGCCCACCTAACCCACCCGCCAGGGGCCAAGCAGGGGCAGAGTGACAGCGAGCGGCCCTCGGCACCCCAGATGCCCGCTCAGTGCTGCCAGGCACCAGGAAGGAACGTGAGCAGCATGGCGAGCCAGCTTCCCTGCCTTCCCGCTGGTTTCCCATCGCCAAAGCAGGGAGCGGGCTCTGGGGAGAGGTGGGGAGGGGCCTGACCTGCAGGGCTGGCAGGTACTTGGGCAGCTCCTGCTTGAGCTCAATGGGCGACAGGGCTGGGGAGTCAGGCACGTAGTCCCCTTCGGTTGGGGCGCTGCTCTGTGGGGTCCCCTCACCCACTTCTTCCTCCCCTTCTTCACTGTCCCCGGAATCTCGGTCAAATCGCGACTCTGGAACTTTAAAAGTTAAACCTAATTATGGAACCAGGAACAAGCAAGGACCTCCAACCCTCCTCCTGCTCTGGGGTCAGGACCTGAGTGCTTGGCAACCCTGTCTCCCCAAGTCCTGTTTCTACGTGTCCTGGTGCTGGGCCCGACCCCTAGACGAAGGGCACCAAGGCTGTGTGCAGGTACCACACAGCATGCTCAACGCTCACGTCCACCCGCCCTGCGGACATGGCCCTGCCGCCCTGGAGGCCACGCCAGGCCTCCCCTCTCCAGGGAGTGTCTGTGCCACCAGACTCAGGAGCTGCTGTCCAATATGGCCTCTTTCCCGCCAAGGACTGGACCTGGGTGGCACCCCCCCCCAGGATCCAAGCCCCAGGAGGCACTCAGAAAGATGCATTCAATATAGCTAGCTGTTCCTTGCTGAGTAACATCAGCCCCCGAGGGCTCAGGCCGCGAAGGCCAACGGCGTGCTTCCTGGGTAACCAGAGGACCTCTCAGCCAGCCGCCTCCGTCCTTGACGCTGCCAGGGCAGGAGCTCACGGGCAAGCACAGGCGTCACACCACCAGCACACGGACGGACGAGGACGAGGGCAGGCGCAGGGAGGCAGCTCACCGACCAAGATGTGGTTCTCGTTTTCTCGCTCTTCGTCCTCACTCATTTCTTCATCACTCACTTCTTCTACAAAAGGAGACAGGCGGCTGCTCAGACAGCTCCAGGCTAAGCCCTGGGCTCGGCACCGCTGGACTCCTGCACAGGCGAGCTGAGGCCAGAGGGAGCTGTGACAGCGTAAGTGTTGTCACCAACCAGTGCTGGGGTCTCACCTGAGCCCCACAGGGGACAGCTGCTCCTGAGCTAAGCTTTTTTCCTGCAGTTTCTAATGTTCAGTGAATACACAGTGCTGTGTGTGTGTGCGCGGGGCCTCCCCCGGGGGGGGGGGGGGGGGGGGATAGCAGGGGCATTCTGTACCTGAGCTACACCCCCAGCCCAAGTCCCTTTTTAAAATTGTGAAACAGGGTCTTTCTAAGTTGTTATGGGACCTCACTAAATTGCTTAGGCGGTCCTCAAACCTGCGATCCTCCTGTCTCAGCCTCCCAAGTGCTGGAATTACAGGTATGCACCACAATGCCCTGCTCACACGGTACTTTTACATCAAAGATAACCTCGGAGACCTGCTGGTTCCTCACCGGCAGACTGTTCTGAAGCCTCCTCAGAGTTGCTCCCAGTCTCCTCCTCCTCTTCTTCCTCTTCCTCCTCTTCCTCTTCCTCCTCCGACTCTTCACTGGTGCTCCCTTCCTCCTCCTCCTCCTCCTCTTCCTCCTCCTCTTCCGAGCCTGAGCCTGACTCTGCTGCAGAAGAAGGCAGAGCCACACTGTGAGCCCTGGCCTCCCCTTGGAGCCGCAGCTGAGGCCGCCGTCAAGGCAGCAGGCCTCACCTGAGGAGGACTCGGCCGAGCTGGTCTTCCTCTCGCTGTCGCTGATGTCCTGGAGGTCGGAGAGCAGGTCTCTTTCTTCTACTTTCTCTTCTTTTACTTGTGAAATAAACCACAAGGGAGAATTTGGGGAAATGTTTTTTTCCCCCTGGTACTGAGAATGGAACCCAGAGGCATTCTACCTCCAACTTATACCCCCAACCCGACTTTCTTATTTGGAAACTGAGTCTAAGTTGCAGAGGGCCTTGCTAAGTTGCTGAGGCTGGCTTTAAACCTGTGATTCTCCTGTCTCAGCTTCCCAAGTACTGAGATTACAAGCGTGTGCCACGCCTCACTGGGGAAACATTTTTTTTTTTTTTTTTTTTTTTTTTTTTTGCGGTACTGGGGATTGAACTCAGGGGCATTCTACCTCCGAGCTATACCCCCAGCCCTATTTTTTTATTCTTTATTTTGAAACCGAGTCTCACTAAGTTGCGGAGTGCCTCACTAGGTAGCTGAGGCTGGCCGCGAACCCGGATCCTCTGGTCTCAGCCTCCCGAATGCT
>PVLC010018102.1:0-32601 GCA_004027655.1 Graphiurus murinus
AGCCTTTTTTGTGTGTGTGGTACTACAGGTGGAACCCAGGGGCATTCTACCCGAGCTGCACCCCAGCCCTATTTTTTATTTTTATTTGGAAACAGGGTCTCACTAAGTTGCAGAGGGCCTCACTAAGTTGCTGAAGCTGGCCAAAACCTCTGATCCTCCTGTCTCAGCCTCTCAAGTACTGAGATTACAAGCATGCGCCACCACACCCAGCTCAGAGTCAACCTTTAGATAGCGAAATCAGTGGGATACTGTGGCAATAAGGGTCCTGGGGGTAGAGGGTGACAATTTGTGCAGACACAGGGATGACCCATCCCTCCTCTCAGAAGCCTCTGGTAGAGCACTCTGATGGTGGCTTCTCCACATTTCCTGAAAGTAGTATAGTTTTGCTCTTGGTCTATGAAAACTAGTGCTCAGCATGGCAAGCACAGGGCTCAGAAGTAAAGAGATTGAGGTACAAGGGAGAGAAGAGATGTACTCTGCTCATTTCCTCCCAGCTTCTCTTTCTAGCATAAGAAATTAAGGAGAGCAGAGACCCATGTCTGATCTTTTTCCTCTCCCTGGGTAACCTTGATTCTGCCACTTTTTCTCTTCAAAGGCCTTATGATCATTAATAGCTTGTTTTGGAAACACTTTTAATAACTGTGCTCCACCCCTTTAGCCACACCTTGATGTAAACTATATTTATTGTTGATCTGGCAGGGGCACAGGGGCCTTCTGGGTGATATGCTTATTATGTCTAGGTGACGCAAGATGAGGATAACTTAGGACAGGTTAGAGGTTAAGTTTTGTTTTGCAAAGCACCATCAGGCGAAGGGAGAGTGTGTGGGGCCTCCAAGCTAGCAATAGGGCATGGGCCTGTCCCAGAGTGAGGGTTTGTCTTTGTTCTAAAATTTGGGCAATAAACATCCAACCCTCAAAGTATCCTTTTCAGCCAGGTGTGGTGGCGCACGCTTGTAATCCCAGCATTTGGGAGGCTGAGACTGAAGGATCCGGTTTGCGGCCAGCCTCAGCTAACTAGTGAGGCACTCCGCAACTTAGTGAGACCTGGTTTCAAAATAAAGAATAAGAAATAGGGCTGGGGGTATAGCTTGGAGGTAGAATGCCCCTGAGTTCAATCCCCAGTACTGCAAAAAAAAAAAAAAAAAGTATCCTTTTCTATACTTCCAGAACAAGAAACATATTCCTAATATAACAATATCTGAAGCTGATAACTTTACATCTCACAAGATATTCCTGATTTCCTGCAAATTGGAAATAAAGAGATGAGAAGAGTCATACCAGAAGAAGATGAAGTTTACAAGCCATTCATTGACACTACTTTTATCCTTTTCTACTATCTAATGCCTTTTACATGTGTTTAGGACTCTTCATGGGTGTTGCCTATGGTTTCCTCAAAGAAAAAGCGATGCTCAGGAATGGCCCACATCTCCTGTAGTCTTTAAGTTCTTAGAGATGCTGTTTTCTTGGCAAAGTAAAGCCCAAGCTGTAAGGCTCATATTGTTTAATAAGTTACACTTTGGAAAAACAAGTTTAATGCATCTGACCCAGAAATATTGTGCTTAAACGAAATCATTTAAGATAAATGCTTAGCATAAAAGTAATCTGATTCAGGTCAAGCATCAGATAAGGTCTCGGCTATCAGCTATTCTAAGCCTGCCCCTGTCTAGCTGTTCCCACCAAGCTCAAAGATCCCTTGCCTTTGTTTCCTTTCTCTTTAAGAGAGGGTTTAGGAACAACTAAGTACATTAATAAATTCAAATTTTTCCTTCAGAGATACAATACACTGACATTAAGGCATTTATACTATAATTTTAATATAGTACATTAATACTATATATTATTACCTTAACATTATACTCCGATTTAGTGCCATACATTCACACACTTCTTGCCCTTACCTTGATGTGGTCAGGCCTTCCATTGGTATAGACCCTTTCTGGTACTCCCGCCTGGGCTTGAAGGACTCTCTGGGCAGGTAAGAGTTGTAGAGAGGGTAGTTCTCCGTGTATTCTGAGAGAAGACATGGTTTCTCTGTTTTATCATAAATCTTAGTAGAGACATGTGGACAGTGATGCCGCCTAGAAAAGACACACAGAGATCAGTTGGTTTCCTTTGTGGGAGGTACTCGTGCATTTGATAATACCACTTCTTCCAAATGTGACCCAGATTATCAAATCTTATGACTATCAGAATTAAAAGCCAGAACTTAATCCTCCCTTTTCTCTCCTAAACTATGTGAAGTAGCTAAAATTTAAAAGATAGTCGATAAATGCAATTGGTCAAATACCTTGGATCATAAAATTACACACTAGCACGGCCGATGTTCAGCTCTCACAAATGCCACACTTCTGTGTAAACACTTAAAATACTTCCACAACACAGTAGGCCAATAGCTATGGACCCCCGGCCTTCCTGAGGCCTTGAACACCCTGCCAGTCAAGGGCTTACTGCTCACCAAATAGGGGACTCCAAGGGTCTGCTCTAGGGCCAGGCTAGCGCCTTTCCTAACTGGTCGGTTTGGACTGACGCTGTTGCACACAAGATTATGCGTAGTAAAACCACCTCAGTTCTGAGTCCACTAAACACCTTGACTTCTGAAGCCATTTTCATTTTGAAAGTCGTGCTCATTTATCTCTCATGTCTCGCTTCAATTACTACAGCCTTAGAAAGGTTTCCCCTGATCATCTTGCTCCTAAGCACCCCACGATTTTCCTCTCCTCCCTGCATGCGCCTTTCCCATCCCTTATGGTAACCTCTAGTTGGCATATCTGTTTGTGAGGTCATATTGTCTGTCTCATCTGTCAAGTTCAGGACCTTCTTCTATCTCATTCACTGCTATATCCCTAGCACCTCTTATCCTGCCTGGCACATAGTAGACATTCAGTAAACATTTACTGAATGAATGAGTATAGAAATTAACTAAGCAAATGATAGATAATTTTAAATAATGAGCTTTTCCTTCTTAAATGCATGCTAATAAATGAAACAATCTACTTACAGCTGGACAAAGGGCAGCTCAAGTTACAGCTGTCAAAAACTGAGCAAGCAGTATATAAATTATTTGTGTGCCCACACACAATCCTTACAAGCCAGTTGGGGCACCTGTAATCATCAGGCACCAGCATATCAGCAAAATCTGTTAGTGATATTCAACTTATATCAAAGAATGACATGGAATTGTTTTTTAGTTTTTGTGGGGTATTGTTGTTGTTATTGTTATTGTTTGTGGTCCTGGAGATTGAACCCAGAGACATTCTACCTCTGAGCTACAACCCCAACCCAATTTTGTTTCTTATTTGGAAACAAGGTCTCACTAGGTTGATGAGAATCTCACTACTTGCTGAGGCTGTCCTCGAACCTGCAATCCTGTCTCAGCCTCCCAAGTACTGGGATTACAAGCATTCACCACCACGCCTGGCTGACATGAAATTGTTTTTACATTTTAATTACAAAAACTAAAATACACAGAACTCTGAGGTAGCCCATGGAGAAGGGGAGAGAAAATTAAAGGTGAAAAAGAGACTGAGAACTAACAGGCAACAATTGGCATGCTGCTCCTATTATTAATAAATCCAACACTTTACATACGTATTCTGTAGCCGGGCGTGGTGGCACATGCTTGTAATCCCAGAATTCGGGAGGCTGAGACCGGAGGATCCAGGTTCGCAGCCAGCCTCAGCTACCTAGTGAGGCACTCCGCAACTTAGTGAGACTCTGTTTCAAAATAAAGAATAAAAAATAGGGCTGGGGGTATAGCTTGGAGGTAGAATGCCTCTGGGTTCAATCTCCAGGACCACAGACAATAACAATAACAACAACAACAACAATACCCCACAAAAACTAAAAAACAATTCCATGTCATTCTTTGATATAAGTTCAATCCCCAGTACCACAAAAAAAAAAATACGTATTCTGTCACCACTGGTGTTTGCATCTCTTCAAGCTCCCCACCCTCAGAAAATAGTTATCAACACATGTATTATCATATGAATAGAAGTGCATATTAATGAGGATCTTTAGAGATATTCCTATCTATTTTCTTCTCATTTGTAGATTTGTGTGTGGGAAAAACCTTATGATGGCATAAAATTCTCATTTATTTTTTATTTTTATTACAAAAGTACTGTTGACGTGTGGTAAATATTTTATTTTTATTATTATTTTCATTTTATAACATATTTCGCTGGTAAATATTTTAGATATTGCCTCCCCCTTATGAACACATCCAACGACTCCCAGTGGATGCCAGAAACACGGACAGTACTGAACCCTATGTAGGCTGTTTTTCCTATACATCATATCTATGATAAAGCTCAAGGCACAGTAAGAGACTAACAATAACCTACTATATACATCTCAACCTCAGCCTATGATATTTTTTCTTTCCTTATTAAGTCAAGAACTTTCACCTTTTCATTTAAAGGAAGCACCTTCACAGCTTCTCTTTGGCATATCTGAACTTCTAACATCAGGACTCTTGCACTTTGGGGCCATTATTGAGTACAATGAGGGTTACTTGAACATAGCACTTCTAGTTACCTGATAACTGAGACAGATACTAAAGGGCAGGGAGCACCTACAGTGTGGATATGCTGGATAAGGGATGATTTGTGGCCAAAATGGCCCTGAGTGAGATGGTGATAGATTTCAGCATGCTACTCAGAATGGCATGTGATGTAAACTTATGAATTGCTTATTTCTGAAATTTTCATTTACTATGAAAGATGTATAGCTTAACAAAAATATCTCTCTCTCTCTGTCTCTCTCTATATATATATTTATTTATATATATATATATAGAGAGAGAGAGAGTCAAGAACTTTCACCTTTTCATTTAAAGGAAGCACCTTCACAGCTTCTCTTTGGCATATCTGAACTTCTAACATCAGGACTCTTGCACTTTGGGGCCATTATTGAGTACAATGAGGGTTACTTGAACATATATATATATATATTTCCCCCAAACTCTGAAGTAAAAAAAATCAAGATTTTACTAAGGATTACTTGCAGTCAGGCATTTGCAATAAAATGGACTCTATAGGCATAGCAATATTTTCCCTCTCCAATTCCCCAGCTTTTTAAACCAGTAAAACTTGCATTTATACCTCCTTTCCATATTGTTAAATGTAACATGCTGTGTTTATTCCAAAAGAAAAATAAATTTAATGGCAAAATACTGCAATATGGTCAGTATCATGAGAGTGGATTTCAATATAACAAACAAGCTTTCAACTAGACATAATTCCATTAAATGGAATTATATCAGCATATATTTATAGGAAAGATTTTATTTGACTTATTGTTCGTTGACTGAAACCGTGTCTCACTTTGAAACAGTGAAAACTCTTATCCAAAAATGTTCCTTACCTGAGTTTGTTCTTTCCCTATCTGTACCTGTAAGACCCTGAATACTGCCCCCCTCAAGATCCCCAGCCCCATGTCCTCTCACTGTTTATCCTGCCCCTTAGAATAAAGACTATGCCTGAGTTTTCTGTGTCCTGGAAGATAGCCCAACATCTGATGTATTTATTTAATAGTCAGATGGACAGACAGATGGGCACTGGAGATAGGAGGAACTGCTAAGGAAAGATATTCACAACTCATCAGAAAAAGAAGAGTGAGTGATTCGTTCTATCACTAGAGGCAAAAGGAAAACAATTTAGATTCTCAGTTTTTATGGAGTCAATGAATCACCATGCATGGGGTATTTAAAAGTAGGTTTACCAATCATGCACCAAGGAACTGAGACATCTTCAAGATTGAGACATATCATCTAAAGCTACCTTGGCCACCTCCTTCAGGTGAGTACTCCAACAAACCCAGGTGGGGCCAACAGGCATGGAGTGAAAAGAAGAGGAAGAGATTGCTTTAATCTACTAGAATTCTCTGAAGTCTTACTACTCCAGAGGGAAAAAGAAATATCCTAACTTTCTCTGATAACTGGTAAAGGGAGTCATAGAGACTTTTTGATAAAACTCAGAAAAAGTGAATAGCTGACTCTGAGCATTGACTCCAAGCTAGAATCACAGGATTTTAAAATTGAAAGGGCCATAGAGAATATCTGTTCTAGCCGGGCGTGGTGGCGCATACTTGTAATCCCAGCATTTGGGAGGCTGAGACCAGAGGATCCGGGTTTGCGGCCAACCTCAGCTACCTAGTGAGGCACTCCGCAACTTAGTGAGACTCGGTTTCAAAATAAAGAATAAAAAATAGGGCTGGAGATGTAGCTCGGAGGTAGAATGCCCCTGAGTTCAATCCCCAGTACTGAAAAAAAAAAAAAAGAGAATATCTGTTCTAACATCTCCACTATACAGATGAGAAATTTGAAGCTCAGAACAACATACAGGACCTAGCCATGGCTATTCCACAGGCTTCTAACACATTGAATGGTCAGGTACACTCATGACATGTGGCTAGCCCAAGTCATCTGAGACTTAGGTAACCCTCCAATGGATGGCAGAACTTTAAAGATATAATAGGTACCTCTAGAATAACATCATCCAGTAGAAATAGAATGCAAGCCATCCATTACATCATAATGATAAAAAGAAACAAGTCAGATTAATTTTAATTATATTTTATTTAATTCAGTATATTAAAAATATTTCAACATATAATCAGTGTAAAAAGTATTAATGAATTATTTTACTTTATACTCTTCAAAATCCAGTATGTGCTATACATTTATATCTCATCTCAGTTTGGACTAGCCACATTTCAAATGCTCAACAGCAATCTATAGTATTGGCTTCCCTATTGCAAAGGGCAGGTCTAGAATTGAAGGTTAAGACAAAAGGATAACAAACACTTGGGTGATAAAAGTTTTCTCTAGAAGTAGAAGAATGAGGAAAATGCTTAGAAATGTTTTTGTTGAGCTGGGATTACAGGCACACACCTGTAATCCCAGTACTTGGGAGGCTGAGACAGGAGGATCACAGGTTCGTAGCCAGCCTCAGTAAATTAGTGAGTCCCTTCACAACTTAGTAGATCCTGTTAAAATAAAGGCTCCTGGGTTCCATCCCCAGTACCACACACAAAAGAAGGAAGGAAGGAAGGAAGGAAGGGAGGGAGGGAGGGAGGGAGGGAGGGAAAAAGAAAAAGAAAGAAATGTTTTTGTTGACTGATTGGGTATTTGTCTCTTTCTTGAGTAATCTGCCTTAATATGACATAATCAGAGACACTAAAAGACATGAAAAATAAAGTTTTCCATGATTCACCTCAATCTAGAGCACCAAGCTCTAGAACCTGTAAAGCACCCTTCATCTGCACACTTCTTGCCAGTCCATTTTCCCAAAATGCTTCCTTTTTCAAGGCCCATCTTGGATGACAACAACTATTGTGGCCACCCCTATCACCCTACAGAGCTACTGATGATTCCACTAGACATTTACTGGCTGTAGCACTCTCTCTGCTTAGAACATCCACTGTTAATTTTTCTCCCTTTTTAATTTTTTTCTTTTAGCCATCTTTATTTTCATAATCTAATTTTTATTTTTTATTGACACATAACAAATGTATGTACCTATAGGATAGAGTATGATATTTTGATACATGTGTACAGTGTGTTAATCATCACATCACAGTAATGGCATACCCATCTTGGTTAGGAATATTCAAAATCCTCTCTACTTTTATAAAAAATGCAATTCCACACTGTCAATCACAGTTACCCTACTGTACTACAGTGTCCCAACTTCATTTAGGACCCTATATCTTCCATACTGCCTTGCATAAATGTTCATGTTTTCAAGTGAAGCTATTCATCAAAACAAGAGCATGCCTGTTCTTCCTGCCACTAAAAGGCAGCACAAACAGAAGATGGTATAACTTTGTGCCTTTCAAGTGATCTTCCAATAGGTCTTTAGAACCTGCCTATTTGTAAGGAGAGCAGTATCTGTGGATATCAATGACTTGCCTCACCTCCAATGTGGTCTTCTGGAATCACTACTGAGCCTGGCCTGGTGTACACAATGAAGGTTCTCCTTCACCTGAGGCAGCATGCAAAGGGTCTTCAGAGGCAAGAAGATCTGATTTCCAATACTAGCTCTGGTACTAACTACCTGTGTAATGCTGAGAAAATTACTTAGCCCTTCTGAACTCCAATTCCCTCCTCTGTAATAATGTGGATAACAACTCCTGCTACTTAATATGATTATGTGGGTTAAATCAGACACTGGAAGTAAAATGCCTAGCCTGGTCCAAGACAAGCACTCTGAAATTAATAGGCAGTATTTGTGGAGCAATTACCATGTGCCATGTGGGAAGAGTTTCATGTATTATCCCAGCTAATCTTCCAAGCAATCCTATGAGAGAGACACTATTGTCATCCCCATTTTACAAATATGAAAACTGAAGCTTAGGAGATGTTACCTTGCCCAAAGCCATATGGCCAGAGAGGGTGAAGCCAAAACTAGAACCTAGGTTTCAAAGCCCATGCTCTTAATCACAGCTACATATTCCAATACAAACCAACATATACAACTCCAGTGACTCTTTGAAACATTGATCTTACCCTGCAACTTTCTTTACTATCTAAACAAGAGCCTGTCATTAGATAAAGTAAAACAGTAACAATGAGGAAAATAAAGTCCACAGAATGCTGGATCTGAAGGACCCTAGAGATCAACTGACCCCACCACTTATCATACAGATGTGACTGCTGAAATCAAGAGATGTCAAGTCACTGCCCAAGGTCACACAGCTGGTCTTTACCCCAGGGCCCTATCACCACCCAGAGAACTGACTTACATTTATAATCCAATTTAAAACACAAAGTTCAGGCTTTTAAAGGATTTGCAGCCTGTTTTTCCTCTCTCCAAGTAGATGGGAGCTTGTGAGCAGTCACAGCTGCTGTGCAAGAGAGGAAAACACTTGATACAGAAAATGTATTCTCACTCTAGAAGAGGGAAGGCAGCGAGGGCCACCAAACCTCAGGCCATAAGTCATCATTCCATGCTAATAGTTCAAAAAGACTCCAAGGTGGCTTCAATAGCAGAAACTCAGATGCTAGATGCAAAGCCTTTCAAGAGGAGAACTCATGTCTCTAGAATTTTTTTTTTCTTCATGGCCCCCAGAAAGCCAGCCCCATTTGCCTCTGGAAATAAGGAAAGCCAACAGTTTCCTGAAATGCATGCATATCTACCTACAGTGGCTTATGAACTTTTAAAATACTTATTTACTGCAATTTTTTCTTGTCTTTCAAAACTACCCAGAGGCCAGGGACAAATGAGTTCAAAAAATTTTTTATGAACTGCAAAATAAGACAACTTTTGAACACACACACACACACACACACACACACACACACACACACTTTATCCAATCTTGAGATAAGATATGTCACATTCCCAGCCTTTACCTCATCTGTACAGATCTTTAAAGGATCAGAACAGTATGAAAAAAAGAAATAACTCCAGTGTATACTCTACCCACATGATAAACTGGAAACTTTCAATGGTAGCCTAATCTTCCAGGGACCAGATTCTGAAAAATAGAAAGCAAAGCAGAATCCTTTCATGTGTGTCAGAGAACATGTAACCTTAGAGATTGTCTAGTGCCAATATGACAAGTAGCTTCAAATGATATAGCAACTAGCAGAGGCTGCCTGGGTGCCACAATGAAAAGATTCCAAAGACACAAACAAGTTCAGTGGCAAAGAATGCCTGGATTGATTAGCCATGTCTGGCAAGGGCACCAGAAAAGGGGGGGGGGAACCCTGGTAGAAATGTCCACGGGCTGTTGGAAAGGATGACTTGTAGGAATCACGCGTTTGGAAGACATCTGGACTGACAATGAAGCCATAAAAATATGAATGAAGTTGCCAAGAAAAAGGAATAAACACAAAACTTTGAAATACACCAGATTGAGGAATGAGAAAAATACATTTCAGGGGGATGACAAAGAAAGTAAGAAACAGACAGACAAAAAGAGTAAAAATGTATAGGCAAAACAAAAATATATTAAGAGTTCAGTAGTTAAATGCCACCAAAAAAAAAGGCATCAGGGCTGAGAAAAAGACATCTCATTTTGTGGCTAAGAAGCAGCTTTAACCAGGTGACTGGGGCGGAACCAAGGAATTGGTGCTGAAGAGGTGAGGAACAGATGAGAGACCACCCTTCTGAAAATGTGGTGGCAAAAATCAACGAGAGGTGGAATGGGAGAAAGGGTAACTATGCTTTGATTATCCTGGGAGAGGATAAAAGGTTGCAGGTAGAAGAATGAGTAAGCAAATGAGATTCTTTCATGAGCAAAAATAATTGATGGAGCAAGAACATGAAATGCTAAGGAGATAAAGTGAAAGGAGAGAAGTGGATGAGATTAAAGAGGAGAGGAAAGAATCAAGAGAACAAGTCTGAAATAATGCACTTTATTACGGCATCCCTAGGAGTCAGGGGGGCAGGGTTTGGAAAGGGCCCACTGAGTCTGGAAGGACAGCACAGAAAGAAACATGCCAGTGTCCAGGGTACTTTCTCTTTCCAACTCCTAGAGAATTCCCCACCACTCTTGGGGGAGAGGGGTGATACCCAGGGCACCATTTATATGAAATTCTAGAATAAAAGAAACTAAGCTAGGAATGGTAACATATACCTGTAATCCCAGTTCTTGGAAAGCTAAGACAAGAGGATCATGGATTCAAGACCAGCCTCAATAAATTAGCAAGACTCTCAGCAACCTAGTGAGACCCCATTTCAAAAAATACAAAGGGCTGGGGGTGTGGCACAGAGGTAGAATGACTCTGGATTCAAACCCCAGTCCCACAAAAATAAGTAAATAAATAAAAATTTTTAAACAAAAATACACTGGTCTTTAGGGAAGGGAGATGGGATCATACCAGTAGTTACTCCTGGAAAGTGAGAGAAGGGGTTGACTAGGAAGGGGCATGCAGGACTTTCTACATGTTCTTTTTTTTTTTTTTTTTTTTTTTTTTTTGCGGTACTGGGGATTGAACTCAGGGGCATTCTACCTCCAAGCTATACCCCCAGCCCTATTTTTTTTTAATTTGTTGCACTGTAGCCACACATCTTTGTTAGGTACAAGCTAGTATAGGTAAAGGCATACATGCACACATTTCTCATTTAACCCTTCCCCAATTCCCGCCCCACTCCCTCCTCCTCCCTCCTTCTCAAGGTCAGTTTAGTGATTGACTTTGATGTGTTCATGAAGGTATATCATGTTCATTAGGGTGTCCTCCCCCGCCCCCCATCACCTTCCGTTAAGTCAAATTCTTTGTTCACCTAAGGATTCTCCTTCTTCATCTGGAGTCCCTCTTATGTCCCATTTTCTCCCTAGCTTCCACATATTAGGAAGAGCATTCAATTTTTAACTCTTTGGCTGCACGTGTTATCTTAGATGGAGATTTGGGTTATTGGGCATGTGAATTTGTCAAAACTCAGCAAACATGTCTGAGGATTTATACTTTTCATTGCAAAGTTTACTTCAAAGGAAAAAAGTAAACAACTATTGAGCCACAGCTCATGAAATGAATGCTGAACTATTGAGGGGAGAAGTTTACTGATCTCCATGATTTACTTTGAAATACCTAACAAGAAGGCTTAGTAGAAGAATGAATAGTGTGATGAAAGTTAATGACAGAATCTAGGTGACAGTTACATAACCATCCACTTTTCGAATTCTTTCAACTTTGTTGTATGCTTGAAATTTTTCATAATAAAAATATTGGGGCAGGGGGAAAAAGGGCAAAAGAAAAGCTTTTCAAGCTGCAGATGTTTAGATGTGTGATGGTGGCACTGTGGTTACATAAGAAAACATCCATTCTTTTTGAGAAGTTCGAGGTCTGCATGGGATGACATGATGGCTCATGTGATGAACTCAGTGTCGCAAAACCTCCATCACTGTGATGCTGGGAGTTGGATACGTGGGAGTGTTGCTCCATTCTTTCTCTTTCTCTCTCTCTCTCTCTCTCTCTCTCTCTCTCTCTCTCTGACTTAAAATTTTTCTAAATTAAGGAAATATGAAAACAAATCCCTACGAGGTAGGGCCTATGAGGAACAAGCATGTGTCCGCTTAAGCAAGAGCTTCCCTCGAGGCAAATCCGGCTTCCGTCCAACCACCTGGGACAACGCAGCTCTTGATTTAAGCTGATGATAAGTGCAGAGCCAGCAACCAGCAGAGCCTCCTTCTCAACACTCTGAAGCAGCATCACTCTGAAGGCCTGTTCCCACACAGCCTTTCAATGTCCTCCAGCCAAAAAGAAACAAGTTTACATGCTTCCCTCTCTTCTCAAGAAGTCTAGTACCCTGTGAATTTCAGAGAAACCCGGCAGCTGTGCTCAACAAATCTTTCCAAGGCTCTCTTCCAGGCATTGCAAACAACAACCAAGGCTTCTTTAATCCCAATATCTGTCTATTTATTTATTTATTTATTTATTTATGCATTCAATCTATTTGTGTGTGTGTATGCAGTTCTGGATATTTGAACTCAGGGACATTCTACCACTGAGCTACACTCCCAGCCCTTTTTTTTTTTTTTTTTTTTTAACTTGGAAATAAAGTCTCACTAAGTTACTGCATACTGACCTCAAACCTGCAATCCTCCTGTCTCAGCCTCCCAAGTACTGAGATTGCAGGTGTGTGCCACTGTGCCTGGCTTTAATCCTAATTTTAAAACAATGACCCTCTTTGAACCACCATCTCGCCCATACCTGAGATTAGGTTGCTTGCATAGCACCTTTGTGATTACTTTTATCACAGCATTAAATCCCTTCAAAAATGCCTGTTACCCCCTCTCCCTGCAAGGCACCTAGATGGGGTATCTTGTTCACTATTAAATCAGCAGTGAAGCCAGGTGTGTTAGCACATACCTGTAATCCCAGTACATGGGAGGCTGAGACAGGAGGATGGGCAGATCAGCCTCAGCAGTTTAAATAACCAGCTAGTTCCTGGAACATTACACATATATTTCTGAATGGATGAACAATTTATAAAACACATAGAGTTTCTAGAACTTTGCCATATGGTCTTGTCTTTTTCTTCCTGCAACCCTGAGAGCTCAGCAGGGAAGAAATTATGGCCCTGCCCCCACCACCAATATTCCAGATGAGGCAGCCAGGTCGAGGGGATAAAATACTTGCTTGTTGATATTATGGAGAAATCAGTGGTTTAAAAAAAAACAAGACCAGGGCCTGTTTTGCTGACTCCTGAAGGGATAATCACAAGTTGATTATTCAAGTATAAGACTCAGCTGGGTGTGGTGGCAGCACACACTTGTAATCCTAGTACTTGAGAGGCTGAGACAGGAGGATCACAGGTTCGAGGACAGCCTCCGCAAGTACTAAGACTCTCATCAACCTAGTGAGACCCTGCTTCAAAATAAGAAATAAAACTGGGCTAAGGGTGTAGCTAGAAGGTAGAATGCCTCTGGGTTCAATCCCCAGTACCACACACAAACAAAAACCCCAAAAACCAAAGTATGAAACGCTCTCCTCTACCCATGAGCATCCAGCTCAGAGTTGGAGTATGTAGCCTCTCCCAAGTTACTAGTGAACAGGTCCCAGTGAGCACAGATCTTACTCGGAAAGCAGAGAGAGCAAACAGCTGGATAAACGCCACCATCCATAAAACCCCAGATGTTCAGCTTGATGCGCCAACACATTAAATGTCTCATATAATTAATTAAGGTAAAAAGATAAGTTAGGCTAGATGGCATCTTAATTTCTACCAGCCATCTGATATCAGCCAGTCTGCATGTAATAATTTGTTTCCTAATTTCTCCCTCTACATAGGCCTCTTTTCTTACTTTGCATAAATAACAAGTGCTATTTTTTGCCCCCCTTTGGGGGCACTCAGGCACTGGTAGGGTTACCCTGGGCTGTTAGCTCTGAGATCAGTTAGTGAAAGACTCCTCCTCCTCCTCCCCTAGTTTCCAAGTTTGAGGAAAGAAATAGAAGTTCTGGGTGCGTCTCTGAATAAACACTGACATGGGCTGTGGTGGCCACTGCTGTTCCTACCCAAACCCACCCACATGTGCAGGAGACACAGCCTTCGACCTCTGCTTTGAGTGTCAGGAGGTGAGCATGACTTGAGCCAATAGAACAGGACTCCCTAACAGCTGCACCCCAGCTCCTGCAAAGGTGTCCCAGCATCCCCAGGTCCAGCCCTCTCTAGGGTGTCATCATGCTTTGTGTGGCCTGTACAAGTTATTAAAAGGCCTGGGGTCCACCAGTACCTTCTGAACTATGTGGCTTCAAGCGATTTACCAGGCACTTGTCTTGAGCCCCAAAATCTGTTGCCTCCATGTCAGATGTTCAGATTGTTCAGATTTTTAATGTCAAGGATGTCACAATTTGAGGGCCCTTTCCACCTCTAAACCTGGCTCTGTCTCAGGCTGTGAGAAATGAATAGGAAATGTCCCCCTGGGCTCTTGCACCCCAGTCTGGTCTGCCCCACTTCTCCTACCCAACAAACACCAGCACCCCACTAGCCACAGCAAGAAGCAGAGCAAGACAGTCAGGCAGAAAGACCTAGATCCAGTAGCCAATGTCTAATTCAAATTG
Organism: Graphiurus murinus; assembly: GCA_004027655.1. NCBI lineage: Eukaryota > Metazoa > Chordata > Mammalia > Rodentia > Gliridae > Graphiurus > Graphiurus murinus. The sequence goes on from PVLC010018102.1 coordinate 14,513, forward strand.
CAGATTTTCTCCACTGCTTATAAGGCACTGACTTTATCATCATAAACTGAATATTCCCCATGCTCCATTGCTGCTTGCTTCAATTTTTGAAACCTTCAAAATTTCAATTGATAGCCAGAATTTCAACAACGATTGTATCCTCCATCAAAGAAGATTAATCGGTGCTAATCCACAGGGTTTTTTTCCTCTCTGCCTCTATGGAGCTTTTCAAAATTTGAGCCAAATTTCCCATAACGTCATTAAAGTGAAAGAAAATAATTTAAACAATGAGAAGAAGAATTTTAGAAAAATAGTCTTACTTCATGAAATTAATTCCTTTGAGTACAATAAATACTTCTAAACAAGTATATGATTCTTGGGAACTGAAGTCACTGTTATGAGACATCCCCCCAGAAAAAGGAGGCTGGACTTCAAGTTTAATTATTGCCACAGTTGAGCAGCTGGAATGAAACTACTTCCCTATGCTGTGTGTCCATAATTCAATATGTCAGAGTGGTCCCTGATTTCATTAATGATTTTTTTTCCTATTCCTCCTCAGATGTTTAGCCTAAAGGAAAAAAATTTAAAATCACTGCTTCTTAATTGCACTTTTTTAATATACTCCCCCAAGAAATCAAAGTTTATTTATAGTGTGAAACCCACTCATTCAGTAAATACAACATTATAAAATATTCAACACAATCACTCTCCCAAAGCAATTAGGCAAGAGAATAAAATTAAAGGGACACAAATAGGAAAATAAAAATTCAAATTATCACTGTTTGGGATAATATAATCCTATACTTAGACGATCCAAAAAGCTCTACCAGAAAACATCTATAGCTAATAAGCAATTTCAGCAAAGTACTATCATACAAAGTCAACATACTAAAAGCACTAGCTTTCCTATACACTAATCATGAATCTGCTGAAAAAGAAATCAGGAAAACAATTCCATTCACAATGGCCTCAAAAAAATTAAATATGTAAATAAATCTAACCAAGGAAGTGAAAGACCACTTCAGTGGAAATCATGTAGCACTGAAGAAAGACACTAGAAGATGGGAAGACCTCCCATGTTTATAGATATGCAGAATTAATATTATTTTAATTGCCATATTGCCAAAACCAATCTATAGATTCAATGCAATTCCCATCAAAATACCAATGCCATTTTTCACAAAACTAGAAAAACCAGTCCTAAAATTGTGTATGAAGGAAAAAAAAAAAGACCCAGAATAGCCAAACAAACAATTCTAAGCAAAAAAATATATATATATATGTATATATATATATACATATATATATCCATTTTAAATTATATTACAGAGCTATAGTAACAAAAACAGCATGGTACTGGCATAAAAAAAAAACAGACATAGCCAGGTGTGGTGGCGCACGCTTGTAATCCTAGCATTCGGGAGGCTGAGACCGGAGGATCCGGGTTCGCGGCCAGCCTCAGCTACCTAGTGAGGCACTCCACAACTTAGTGAGACTTGGTTTCAAAATAAAGAATAAAAAATAGGGCTGGGGGTGTAGCTCGGAGGTAGAATGCCCTGAGTTCAATCCCCAGTACCGCAAAAAAAAAAAAAAAAAAAAAAAAAAAAAAAAAAAAAAAAAAAAAAAAAAAAAAAAAAAAAAAAAAAAAAAAAAAAAAAAAAAAAAAAAAAAAAAAAAAAAAAAAAAAAAAAAAAAAAAAAAAAAACCAGACATATAGATCAATAGAATAGAAGAAACAGAGGCAAACCCACAGATCCAGTCATCTAGTCCTTAACAAAGGTGCCAAAAACATATGTTGGAGAAAAGACAAGTGAACAAGTGATGCTAAAAAAACTGGATATCCATATTTCAAAAAATGTAACTAAATTCCTATCTCTCATAAAAAGGAAAACAAAAAGTCAAAGTAAAAAAGGACCAAAAATCTAGAACTAGACCAGAAACTTTACAAATGCTAGAAGAAAACACAGGGTCAACACTTCAACATATAAGCACAGGCAATGGCTTCCTTACTAGGATTCATAAAGCTCAAGAAATAATACCAAGAATTAATAAATGGAATGGCATCAAATTTAAAAGCTTCTGCACAGCAAAAGAAACAAAAGTATAAAGAGCTGAGCATGGTGGTGCACAACTGTAATTCCAGTAGTTGGGAGAGTGAGACAGGAGGATCACAGGTTTGAGGACAGCCTCAGAAACATAGTGAGACTCCCAACAACCTAGACTCTGTTTCAAAAACAAAAAATAAAAGTGGCTGAGGGTGTATCTCAGAGGTAGAATGCCCCTGAGTTCAATCCCCAGTACCATAAAAAAAAAAAAAAAAAAAGTAGCCAGGCTTGGTGGCACATATTTGGGAGGCTGAGACAGGATGATAGCAGGTTCATGGCCAGCCTCACCAACTTAGTGAGGCTCTCAGCAACTTAGGGAGATGCTGTTTCCAAAGAAAAATAAAATAGGGCTGAGGGTGTAGCCCAGAGGTAGAAGACTCCTGGCTTCCACCCCTAGTGTCACAAAAATGAAAGTATGAAAAAATTCACCAAAAATAAAATAATTTAATCAATAAATAGACAAAATAACTAAACGGATACTTCTCAAAAGAAAAAATACAAATGGCCAGCAGATATATGAAAAAATGTTTAACATCCTTAGCAATCAGAGAAATGCAAATCAAACTACACTAAGATTTCTTCTTGTTCCAGTTAGGCAGGCGGTAATAAAGAATTCAAATAATAATAAATGCTGATAAGGATGTGAGGAAAAAAAGAAACACTTATACACTACTGGTGGGATTATAAGTTAGTACAGCTAATATGGAGATCAGTAAGGAGGTTCCTCAAAAGACTAGGAATGGAACCACCCTATGACACCCGCGATAGCACTCCTCAGTATTTATATGAAAGAATTAGAACCAGCCTACTATAGCAATACATGCATACCCATGTTTATAGCAGCACAATCCACAATAACCAAATTATGGAACCAACCTAGATGTACATCAACAGATGAATGGATAAAGAAAACGTGGTGTATAAACACAATGGTGTTTTATTCAGCTATAAAGAACAAAATTATGTCAGTTGTGGGAAATTGGATGGACCTGGAAACAGTTACATTAAGCAGCATAAGCCAGACTCAAAAAGTCAAGTTTTCACTTTTATTTGGGTGCTAGAGAGAAAAAATGAGAGAAATGGGGGGCGGGGGGTCTTGGGAAAATAGAGGGGAGACAAGTAAAGTAGAGGAAGGGGGTCAGGGAGAAGGAGGGGAGGAAGAGGTACTAGGGAATAAAACTGACCAAATTATGCATGAGCATGCACAAATATGTAACAAGGAATCCTGCTATTATGTCTAACCATAATGCACCAATAAGAAAAAAAAGGAAAACAAACAAAAAGCTCAGCCAGGAAAATAAAATGACAACCTACTTTCTTATCTCCAAGCAAATATCCTGCTTTCTACTGACCGACCAATAATCCATGACAAAAGACCAGTTTTTGCTTTTGTTACTTGACAAGTATGCAAAGATTTCTTGCAGAAAAAAATCCAAGTTAAAGAAAAAATATATATACTTTTTTTTTTCCTTTGGTTTACATGTTTTAGCTAAAACCAGAACTTGTTAAACCCCTCGGGCTTCTGAAAGAATGCAGGGGATTTAAAGAGCATTTCTTACTGGACCTCCCAGATGCTGGCAAAGTTCTAGGGAATGAGGAGGTGTTAGGAGAGAACAGGCAGATATATACCCACTATGGGTGTTAACTGCACTTTTGATTTCTGGTAGACGATAGCCCCACCACCACCACCACCACTTTTTAAGAGCTACAGACATAAAGATAGCCCTTCTTTTCAAAAACTAAGATGTGCAAAAATAAAATTCTCAACTCTATAGTCTTTGCAAAGTAATCCTCTTGCTCCTCTCAAATCAAGGAAGAGACAAATACCATACATTTCTATTAGACTTGCTAAAAACCATTCTCCATAGGACTTTTGAGCTTTGTTCATAAATGCACAAAATCTGCATGCCAATAGATTTGTACATCTTCAAGGACAACTGCATGAAAAGGTGACATTTGTTGAGCACTATGTGCCGGACACAGTTCTTCGCATTTTGTCTGTATTATCTTATTTGATCTTCACAATAAACTACTCTTAGACTAGATGGCTCAAAAATTGAAGGGGGAAATTATACTATACAAGCAACCTAGGGCTGCAAAGGACTGACATAGAACCAGTGCACCGCAAAGGACACAGAAAGGCATCCATGGGGAGTGTACCTGGAGTCTCCACCTCGAGCCTCTGGGCAGCTGCAGGCGCAGCACCCAAGGGTCAGCCTCCCCCAGCCTCTATCCAATTGTATCCTTTGCTCAGTCTCCACCTTGCTCTTCCCCTGTCCTGGTCCTGCCCTTTTCTCCTCTTTATGCCCACGCCACACTAAGCCTCAAGTCTTTCAGGATCTGAGGCCATGACCATTTCCAACCCAAAGGGCACACAGGGAGGAGGCAAAGCCCATTCAAAAAACACAGCATCAGCAGCCCAGATCCTCAAGAATCCTGCCCTTGGTCACAAGCAGAGGAAGACTGGAAAACACCACACCAGCCCTCTCACTGACTGGAACCAGGATGTAGGGACACACACACACACACACACACACACACACACACACACACACACACACGGGGAGCTGCAAAATCAAGCATCTGGCTTCCTTGGTCACCAACAGTAGAAAATAGGCCAGAGAAACAGGATGGTTTAAATGACCAACAAAGAAAATCTATTTTCAAAGTGATTTTAACAAAAAAGGCATTTTTTATGTATTTTCTTCAGAGTACAGGTGATTACCATGGTAAGGGTTATTGAAAATTCATGGAATGATAACTGGTTTTATTTATTTGTGTGGGGTGGGGGGGAGGTACCAGGGATGGAACCCAGGGGCATTCTACCTGACCTACACCCTCCAGATCCAGTTTATTTTTATTTTGAGACAGGGTCTCACTACTTGTTTAGGCTGTCCTCAAACCTGCAATCCTCCTGTCTCAACCGCCCAAGTACTGGGATTACAGGTGTGCACCACCACTCCTAACTTGATAACTGGTTTTAATTATGCATAGAGCTAATAGTAAGCTGCACACTGTTAGAGAGGAATCATCCATTCTAAAGCACTAGCCTTTAGAGCAGCATTCAACACAGTCGCCATAAAGCTAAAGAAAATATGAAATAATACTGTCGATAGATGGAGTTACTAACAACCTTACTAACATGTACAGGGAGGGAAGAAGAGGGTGGCAGGATGGGTTAGATGGGAACCACAGCAAGAGATGTTGTATGCACATATGAATGTATCACTTTGAATTTTACTATAATGTATTATCATATTGCACCAAAAAAATTTAAAAAAAAGAAAGAAAAAAAGTTGCACACCCCAGTCAAGTTAGCCAAGGACACCATGAACACTGCAAGCTGAATGAAATGTCAGAAAACACATAGGTGGACAGGAACTATTTTCTCTGGGGCATCACCTTATGTTAGTTCACACACACACACACACACACACACACACACACACACACACACACAATCACAAATGAAAGGAAGCAGCCAAAGCTCACAGGGTTTTGTGCTTGTTATCATTTCACCTCCTGGTAAAGGTGGTGAAAGATAAGAGATGAGACAAGCCATCTCTTCTGCTAACTGACTCCGGACCAGAGTTTCATTTAGCTCATAAGGTGGTTGGACCAAGAATACCCATATCTGGTCCCTGTCATGTGTAGACCTCCAAAGTTGCTTGCTTGAGTGAAAAAAGTCAAAAATCTTCCAGAATATACCTTCCTGACAGTCCTATGTTACATTCAAAAATTAAACAATGCAAAATAGTTGTACAGATTTGTTTCATTATTTGCTTGTTTATTTTCCCATTTATTCATTCATGTATATAGCATTCAAAAGTTCCTATTATATGGCATGCACTGTGTAGAGTATTAGGGTTAGAAAAAAAATAAGAAGCAAATTCTCAGTCTTCCTTGTTTTTTGGTGTTTGTTTTGTACTAGGAAATGAACCCAGGGGCATTCTACCTCCAAGATATACCCCCAGCCCTTTTTATTTTATTTTGAAACAGAGTCTCCCCTGGCCTGAAGCTGGCCTGGAACCTGTGATCCTCTTTGTTTCTGCCTCCCAAGTACCAGGATTATAGGCATACGCCACCACACCTGGCCAAGATTCTATTTGTGTGTGTGTGTGTGTGTGTGTGTGTGTGTGTGTGTTACTGTGGATGGAACCCAGGGGCATTCTACTTCTGAGCTATACCTCCAGCCCTATTTTTTATTTTGAAACAGGGTCTCACTAAGTTGCAGAGGGTCTCACTAAGTAGCTGAGGCTAGCTGCAAACCTGCAATCCTCCTGTCTCGGCCTCCCAAGTACTGGGATTACAAACATGTACCACCATGCCTAGCTCAAATTCCAGTCTTAAAAGCACATATCTATCACATGCCACCTCCCCTTCTTGACATCTGTGCCCAATATCCAAAAAGCTTGAAAGCTTTATGTTTTATAAAGACACTGGCATCAATGTACCAAATGGCCAAGAAAGTAGACAGTAAGGAGTTGGAAGAATGCTCGTGGCAGATAGAAGCAGCAGCCAGAATAGTTAGGAAGACTGGGTAAACTGAATACGTAAATGTATTGAAAATAAAGGGAACCAGGTTTTTCAGGTTTCTCATGAAATTAAGTCTAGAAAGACCTCTGATGTGCTGGATGGGAATTGGCTGAGTAGAAATTGGTGCTGTTTTATGCTATCTACAGATATAGAAATAGTTATTTTCCATGTATTTATATGTATGTGTGTATGAATATATAGAAGCAACGAATTCAGTGATCAATCAGATCTTAGCTTCTAAATATCACCCTCCAATTAAAGGAATGAGATCTGTTAGGGAAAAAAAGGGTTGGGGCAGATAAAATACAAGATGAGCCTTGGAACAGCTTGTGTCAGAAGGTCAAGAAGTGCTTAATGACTGATGGGAATATGTCAGAAGGACAAGGAAGCCAATTTCAAGGAGTTCAAATGGAGAAAATTTAAGCATCAAAATAATGAAGCTGGACATGATAGCATACACCTGTAAACCCAGTACTTTGGAGGCTGAGACAGGTGGATCACAGGTTCTAAGCCAGCCTCAGCAACTTAGCAAGGTCTTCAGCAACTGTTTCCAAATAAAATAGGCAGTGGGCATGGTGGTGATCACCTATAATCTCTGAACTTTGGAGGCTGAGACAGAAGGATTATAGGTTTGAGACCAGCCTCAGCAACTTAGTGAGGCCCTGTTTTAAAATTTTAAAAAAAGATCTGGTTGTGTGTCTCGGAGGTAGAATGCCCCTGGTTTCAATCCCCAATACCAAAAACAAATAAAATAAGGCTGAGGGTGTAGCTTAGAGATAGAACACCTCTGAGTTCAATCCCCAGCACCACAAAAAAATGAATGAATTAATTAATGAATGAATGATAGTCACAGATTAGAACCCATTGAACAAAACAGACCCTCAAATCCATACTGAAATACATGCATGCATAGATGGGGGAGAAGGGAAGGCTCTTTCTTCATAGAGTGCCAAATAATAAAAGTGGAAGAAATTATAGAAGTAGATTATCACCATTTGGCAACCACCATAGTGGTGATGATGGATTCATTTAATCATGGATAGATGCTAAGACTGGATAAAAAGTTTTGACAAGGGACAGGACACTGGTATCATAAAGTGTTTCCACAGTAATTAAATACAAAGGAAAAATAATGTCTTTACAGTGGAGAAATCTGGCAGTCCCCATCATGACCAGATGGTCAAATTAACATCATGAGTGATAAGTTGGATCATCATCATGTGCCCCTTGATGTGATGCACCAGGAAGATCTCAGTGTCATCTACATGGTTTCCTCCCAATAATATAAGGCCTGAGTCCAATGATGAGGAAGCATTGGACAGACTCAGGTGGGAAGCTGAACTACAGAAAAAAGACCTACCAAGGGCATGAGCCACAGGGAAAAGGCTGGGGAGCTCTTCCAGGTTAAAGATACTGATGAGACATGGGAACTAATGCAACTCTGGACCAGAGAAGAAAGAGACAGGACAACTGGTAAATTCTGAATGGGATACCTGCAGTGTGTGATGGGCAGTGTTCTGCCTATGCTGATCTCCTGATTGAGATGGTCACGTGACAATGATGCAGGAGGAGAGGTCCTTGTTTTTAGAACTATTAAGAGTAATGAGTCAGCCAGGTGCAGTGGTGCATGCCTGTAATCCCAGTACTTAGGAGGCTGGACAGAAAGATCACAGGTTCAAGGCCAGCCTCAGCAACTTAGCAAGGCCCTCTGCAACTTCATGAGACACTCTTTCAAAATGAACAATAAAATAAGGCTTGGGGTGTAGGTTAGAGGAATAATGCCCCTGAGATCCATCCCTAGCACAAAGAAAAAAAAAAGAGCAATAATGAGTCCCCGGGTGTGATGGGGCATGCCTGTAATCATAGTATTTGGGAGGCTGAGAGAGAAGGATTGCAGGTTCGAGACTATCCTTGACAACTCAGTAAGACCCTGTTTCAAAACTAAAATAAAGTTGAGCAGTGAGTGTAAGCCCTGAGGTAGAATGCCCCTGAGTTCAATCCCTAGTACCACAAAAAATAATAAAAAGTAATGAGTCATATTAGAAAAAGATTGGTGTGGTGTGGTGGTATATGTGCCTAAATACCTGTGTACAGAGAAAAAGAGAGGGACCCCAAAAAATGAGATACTAAAAATTAGAAAATCTGAGCAATATTAAGGAAATATGAAATTTTCTACTGTTTCACAACTTTATAAATTTAAAACTTTCTTGGATAAGAAAAAAGACATTGAACTCTAACTCAATTTGTTGATCTATGACACTAAGGAAAAAAATGAGTTTTAGTTGCATCTTTTTTAAAAAAAAGAAGTTAATTCTTACTGTGTCTCATAGAACTAGTCTAAAGATAAACTAGATAACTAATGATAAAATTACTATTTCAGGACTTGCTACTCTATGCTAAGATTTTCTTATTTCTAAACCCTCAATAGCTTTGCAGTATAAAAATAATTTCCAAATTACCATATGAATAGTCTGACTCAAAGAAATAACCTAACATCAAAGGCAGGTTCAAATCCCCACATTCAGTGGGGCATGGTGGTGGTGCTTACCTACAATCCCAATACTTGAGAGGCTGAGGCAGGAGGATTGTATGTTTGAGACCAGCCTCAGCAATTTAATGAGGTAGAATGCCTCTGAGTTCAGTCCCCAGTACCACACACATACACACACAAAAAAGTCCCCTACACTTCTACCCCACTGGACTTCCCTGATGGCCAGTGCTCCTAGTGTGTTTGGTGCATTGAAGGAGCTAGTTCAATATTGATTTTACTACCAAACAGTCTAGTAAGACAGGAGAAAAAAGGGTACATGGTTATAATAGAATGTGCTAATGGTATTAGATATGTACAGAATGCAGTAAGCACCTAGAAAACAGGAAGTGACTGCCTGGGGTTCGGCTGAAGGACAGAAAGGCAGCCATACTTGAGTCAGGTGTTGGAGGATGGGGTGGCAATGGAGAAACAAGGGGCCTGGGGTTTCCAGCAGGAATTCAGCAGATGCAAAGCCATGTTGGTGTGACAGGGAGCAATGCATGAGGGATGGCAAATGGTTCTGGACAGGTGGACAGAAACCGAACCAAGAAGAGCCTGATGTGCCACGCTTAGACGTTTAGACCTTGTCCTCTTGGGCAGGGATAACATGGTGCACCTGCTATCCTCCCCTCCCCACATGTCAGACACGACTAGCCACAGCACTTCAATACCCTTCAGACAGCCACTGCTGCTCGCCTGGACCTGGCACCTGAAATGGAATCACGTGCCCTCCCCACTCGAGGTGCTGGGGGCTTTGGAGGGACTTTATTAGGTGGCTTGATATGATTTGCTGTGTTACAAAGCTAACTCCACACCAGTGCTGACTGATGAAGAAATAAACTGCACACACTGTGACTGTAGAAGGTCATGATGACAGTCCTGTGACTACAGAAACAAGAGCCGCACATGCAATGGAGTCAGATTGGGTAGAAGCCCAAAGGTTTGCCTTGTCTTGGTCAGAGGGCAGAGCATGGTGGAGAGAGCCCATAAAGAACTCCTGGACAAGAGAACCCTGGGCAAGCTGGAAACTATGGTGAGGAGAGGGAGACCCAGGAGAAGGGACAGGAGCGGAAGGATCAGGAGAGATGAGAGTCAGTGTCACTTGCCCAGAATGCTGTGCAAACAAGCTGCCATGCAGCTCAGCAGCTCTGCAGCACCTGCTACCAGGACGCTGGTCTCTACTGACACCATTCAGTGCCTACCGAAAAGGAAGAGGCAGGTGATACTGAAGTATTTGCACATAAGACACACAGGACACACACATGGACAGACCTGCGTGTGCACATTGACGTATGGCAAAACCAGGGGGACATTACAATCTAGGATATGGGCAGGAAACTGGCTTCTTGAGACTGAGGGGCAGTTGAACACTGGTCTAGCAAAAAGAATGCTGGAGGGAACTGGAGCTCACCCCATCTCAGGCCTCAGGTTCCCTGACTGAATAAAAACAACAGTGCTGAATAGGGTGGTATTTTCTAACATCATAATGCTGCCTCTGCACTCTCCCCTCACAATTAGATAGCAGAGAGGTTTGGGAGAGAGTTCTTGCGAGGAGCACAGGAACGTTGGGCCAAATCAGCAACTCACATCATAGCCAGAAACTTGGTAATGCGATTGAGAAAACTGAAAACACATTGTAAGAGAAGGCCTGGGGAGCACAGAGCATTCAGCTCTAAGATGCTGACTGTTTTTGAAATAAAACTTTAAAACATGTCATAAAAAGCAACTATTCCTGTGGGGAAAGAGGGCCTAAAGTGTCTTTGATTGTAACGATGGGAAAGACTTTCATCTGTACTCTTTATGAGGTTAATTGTAACTCTCCCCCATGCACAGAAACCCTTTTCTGCATCTTGTGGTTGTAATCTTACACTCTGCATGATAAACCTCCATTCTGCAACAGGCGCATTCCAAAATGTTAAGACTTGTGGCTCTGAAAGCAGTCAAACCAGTGAAAGCTGATAAGAAACCTTTGCTAGTGCACACACACACATGTGCATACACAGCCTGCTGTCCCCAGATCCACCGAGTGGAAGTCCTCAAGCTTCATCAGCCAGGACCCCCCCACACACAACCCAGAGCCCCAAACCATAGCAAGTGAGAAGCACTCAGCACCATGCCTGGCCCAGCGGAACTCCTCCATAGCTCAACGCTGCTATCATCCTCATCGTGCCCTTCTTCCTCACAATTGCTGATGCACCATAACTCAGTACTGAGCTGTCACTGCGAGAGAGTTATTCCATCCAATGAGGTCATTTTCGTGGACTACATAACCCCTGAAACTCCTATGGAACGCTGCTATAGTTGCCTTCTTTCCCACAATGGCACGAGACAAAGTCACCACAAATTTGTTGTCTCTAACAACAGAGGGAAACCCCCTCCACGTTGTTTTGCACAATTCTTTTACATTAAAAAAAAAAAAAAAACCTCAGTGCTAAGAACTGTGGTTCATACTTTCCTCCCAGATGCCAATAGGAATTAATCCTCCGGCTATACTTTTCTGCCTCCCTTCCAACAGGCTCACTAGTAATAATTACGTTACCATGCATTGATCATTTATCATATGTCAGACATAGGGCTAATGACTTTAACTTCTTTTATCTTCACTACAACCCCATGAGATGCTGCTGCTATGATTTTCACCTACCACACCTCTTAGATAGGTTAATTTATTCAAGATTCTCTCCTCTTTTGTCAGTGAGAAACACAGCAGGCAAGGGGTGGAACATGAACTTGATCCACACATTTCTGAATCCAAAGGCCATGCTTATGTTTTCTACTAGACTATAGTTACTAAGCAAAAAAACTCTTTTGCAGGGAGGGGTGTTAGGGATTGAACCCAGGGGCATTCTATCTCCGAGCTACACTCCCAGTTTTTTGAATATTTTATTTTGATACAGGGTCTTGCTAAGTTGCTGAAGGTCTCACTAAGTTGCTGAGATTGGCCTCCAACCTGTGATCCTCCAGTCTTAGCTGCCCAAGTACTGTGATTACATGAATGCACCATCATGCCTGGTTTATTAAGTAAAGAACTCCTAACTCAGGCTCCCTTCAGTGAACTTCAGGGGATCCATGAACACCTTGGAATTGTATGTAAAATGTATGTATATGTTTTCTTTGAAGAAAGTCCAAAACCTTTGTCATATTTTCAAAGGAGCCCAGGACTCATTCTTTTAAAGCTTAAGAATGCTATAGAGTCCAGTGGGCCCAGATCTTCCACCTTAAATTCTGAACCACCATTCCATCATTGCCCCAGCACCCAAAAACAGTGTCCAGTACATAAAAGTCATCCAGTTGCAGTCATCCAGCTGACCCAATTCTCTGCCTGTCCCTTCTTGGATCCGCCCCATCCCCACGCAGCACATCCCAGTGGAAATTCAGTGAGAGTGATGAATATGTTAAAGCTGCTTTTAATCCATGCATGTGTGAGAGCTCCATTAGCGCCATTCTTGAGCCAGCCTTTCACAGCCACTCACACTATGAAAGAGCAAACAGAACCCCGTCCTGCCTGCTTACCCCAGAAAGCCAAACATCTGCTTGCCCTGCCCGAGGAGCTCGCCTGCCTGCCGAGAAGCAGATGCCAGCATGGAACAGCACAGCATCTGGCCCTTCCCTCGTGAGCTCAAGCCCTGTTTTCAAGATCTGTTTTCAAGATCAGCTGTCTAGTAATCTTCTGCCTTATAAACAGCTTCGCTTTTTAATAAGAGCCCATGTACAAGGTGAGCTTTTGTAATAAGGTTGGTTTGAGCCTACAGCTGCACTTGCAGATGCCTAGCCCCCTTCCTCAACGAACCATGTAGAGTGACTAAGGAAATAATTGCCCTTCTTGCATGTGGGTCATGCTTACCATGTGCCAGGCACTGTTCTTGATATTTACATCCACAACAATGGCTTAGGCAGGTATCATTCACGTTTTGCAGATGGAGAACCAGGATCCTGTCAGAGAGCTTAAATAATTGGACCAGGAGCCAAGATCTGGCCCCGTGCTGGGCCAACACCAAAGCACTTTCACATCCCCATCTTTTCAGCTCCCACTTTCTTCTGGACCTAAAGTTATTCTCTTTTCAAAGAAAGTTTCCTCGAATTGGAAAATAGGAAAGACTTCCAGGTCACAGCATCTTAAGCAGTGGCAAAGGATTATCATTTTGCAGCACTCTACAAAAATAGAACAGTATAGCTGGGTGTGGTAGTGCACACCTGTAATCCCAGTACCTGAGAGGCTGAGACAGGAGCATCACTGGTTAGAGGGCAGCCTCAGCAATTTAGCAAGACTCTTGCAACCTAGTAAGACCCTGCTTCAAAACAAAAACTAAAAGGCTAGGGGTGTAGCTTGGAGATAAAATGCCCCTTGGCTCAAATTCCAGTACTACAAAAAGAGGGGGGAATAGCATAGGAGTTTTTGCTTAATAAATAAGAATGAGATTATGTTTCTTAAATCTATTCTAGATGCTCATTAAAAGCCATTCAATGCCTATTACTCCATTACATTCAGCAAATATAAGTTCAAATCACCAGGCCCAAAAGGATAAGATGGTCTCATCCTACTCCATCAGACTTTCAACCAATGAAGTAGACTCAAATACAAACTATTTTACATACTACTAACGTGAGAGAGAGCATTCACAAAGTGCTAAATAGACCTTACAGTAGTGAAATTAGAACTTGGTGGTTTTCAGGACAGGGGAAGGTGACAGATTTGTAATAAATTCAGACTTCGTGAGGAAATCATACTGGAGCTGAGGATGATAGGCTTTTTACATGTGAGGGATGAGAGAACAGAGGTGAAGGGGGAATCTGAACAAAGACTCGGGGAGGAGAAGGCACTGGACTCTTGACTGGATAGTCCACAGCCCTCCTCTGGCTGGAGCCTCTGGCCTGGGGTGTGCAAGGCTGAGACTTACACTGGGAAAGGCTGACTTCGTCTAGTTGGAGCCATGGGAGCTGATAAAGGTTGTGGGTTGGGAATGAGTTGGTCAACTCTATTCTCTAGGAAGATTCATCTGCAACAGCAATATGGGTTAGAGGGCTACCAGTCTAGAAGTGGGGCCTCTAATTACGCTGTCTTGTTAGGAGATGCAAAGGCCCACCAAGAGCATGGAAGGAGAAAGCAAAGCATCAACTTGAGCTATTTCATCCAAACTCGGCGACAGACCAGGCGAATGGAGAGCCTGGTGGTATTGCCGTCTTCATGAAATGGGGTGGTTAGAGAGAAAGTTTGCTTGAGAAAGGAAATTTTTCAGGTTTTTTAACCTTCTGTTTCACTTGAGTGTTTATACTTCAGGATTAACAAATTAGAGTAATTTAAGAGCTTAATTTATGGGGAGGCCGGAAAACCAGTTTATTCTAGAGTTGTTTTCATGCTGTGAGGCTGCCTTGCTCATTCATGAAGCTGTGTTTCTGGCACCTTTCTGCTTAAACCCTCAGCCTCAGCAGCAGGCATGGAGGTACTGTTCAGGGTGTGTTTTAAGCACACAGATCAGAAGTAAGTGGGAGGTGGTCGACGCCTGGGTAGGTGGTCTTTGGAATCTGTAATTTAGAAGGAAACTTCAAAAGATGAAGAAGTTGAGTTTTAGCAGCTCATTAATCCTCCAGACCCACCAAAGTTGGTAGATGACTAAATATCAGACTCATAAGGAAAGTCTGGCTAGAAGAGGACTCTTGCCCCAACTCCACTGGGCTCTCAGAAGTGGAGGGGTGGAGGAGGTGAAGGAGTGTGCACCGTTCATGGGCTACAGAAAAGCTTCACAGCCTAGCTGGGCCAGGCCTGCCTTCTGGAATTTCCCACCAACATTAACCCTCTTCGGTTTACTTCCAAGTCACAAACTTTTAAAAATCCAATCTTTTTTCATAATATTACATAAAAGAACCATAGTTGCTTTGTGAGAGAAGGTGTGTATTTTTTAAAACAAAAATCTATTACTGAAATCTTGGAAGAGAGAGGGCATCAAGAAAAAAAAGATAAGCTGGGCGCGATGGCACATGGTTGTAATCCCAGTACTTGGGAGGCTGAGACAGGAAGATCCAAGTTCACGGCCAGCCTCAGCTACTGAGGCCCTCCACAACTTAGTGAGACCCTGTTTCAAAATAAAAAATAAAAATAAAAATAGGACTGGGGGTGTAGCTCAGAGGCAGAATGCCCCTGGATTCAATCCCCAGTACCAAAAAAAAAAAAAGATAGTGAAGCTGTCAGCAACTTTATGAGACCCTGTTTCCAAATTAAAAAATAAAATAGGGCTGGGGCGGGGGGGGGGGATTGTAACTCAGAGGTAGAATGACTCTGGGCTCAATCCCCTGTACCACAAAAAAACAAAAACAAACAAACAAAAAACTCACTCAGAATAGAACTCCACTACCCATCCATCAGTTAACATTTTGATGTATTACCTTCCAGTCTTCTCCACTTGCATTTTTAACATAGCTGAGAGATTTTCGCCTTTAAAATATAGTTATCCTGGTAGAGCATTATCTAAGAGTTAAGGAATAAGTTGACTCATGGACTTGTGAAATTCAAGTCTGACCAGCCCTAGCCCTGCACCTGACAGCAAAGCAGATGTAAAGTGTTAAACCAACTTCAAAGTCTTTCCTCAGACCCTCTGGAAAAGGATATGATGCTATCTACAAGAAATTGCTTTAGCAGAAGTGCATCTCCTCCCTGCTTCTCAGTTATTTTTTGTGGTTGTGATAATTGAAGGGCTTGCTAATGGAAAGAAGAGGAAGGAGAGAAAGAAAAAGGAAGCAACCTCCTCCACCCACCCCTTGCTCTGTCATAAAATAGTCTCAGAGCAACACTTTCACATCTACATTCTTTGATTTCAAGCCTGGTCCACAGACATTTTCAAATGGGCCAGGGAATGGAGGCAGAGAGAGGGCAAGTGACTCACCTAACATCAGACAGGTGGTTGGTGGCAAAGCCAGGACTAGACCGGAGGCTTCATGCCTGCCCTTCCCCCACCCCTCCCAGAGTCCCCAGTGGATTCTCTGGGAAGACGCCAGCAAAGGTTCTGCACATGGAGCCCAGAGCCTCTCTGAGTCAGTGCAATACCAGGAATTTCAGTCCTTTGACTAATCTTGCTCACAAAAGCAAAACTCCATTCCCTTTCTGTTCTCCAGGCAGTTCTCAAACCCACTGACAGACCCAATATTCACAAATGGGAGAAATAACTCCTGAGGGCCTGGAATGTGGCAGGAGCTCTACCAAGTGCCCTCACGATTAATCCTTATTGTCATCCACAAGGATGGCGGGCTCTACTTCACAAGCAAAAAAGAAAACAAGTCAGAGGGGCTCAGCATCTCGCCCACAGTCCTGCAGTGAGTGCCAGCAAAGGTTCCAATTCAGCTCTGCTCAACACTGAAACCCTTTTCCTCTACATGTTTGCCACACTCTTGGAATTTAGAGGCAGTTGGCTCTTGCAAACTGAGTAAGCTAGACACTGTCACCAGAGAATGGGGGGGGGAGAGCATCCCAGCACAGGCGCCCTGCCCCGCAGGCCTCTCCAAACCCACTAGAGGAAGCAATACCCGTGAGAGCCTTCCACAGGCTTCCTGGGCTCCCTGCGGCCAGGCAGTGCTCCATCCTGAAGACTGAAGAGCCTCACTCACCCAGGCAGACTGCAGGCTCCCATCTCAGAGCCCTCTCTATCCAGCTCAGCCCAAGCCAGACTTAAGCCACAAAATTAAGACATTCAAGCAATGAGGATACAGCTGTCCCCCAAACTTGGACATAATTCAAACCCATTGGCCAGCGATCCAAGGCACCAAGACAAGAAAATGTCTCACTGTAAAGTAACCTGATAGATTTAGATGTCCCATTTACTGAGTTCCATAGCAATCTGTATTGGGCAATAAAAGTCCCCTTTCCCAGAAAGGGTGCCCAAGGGAGCCCAAACCTGGGGCCCTGGCAGGAAACCTGACATGCTGGGGCAGTCAGCCAGTCTCCTGGGAAAACCTCTGCAAACTACATTGAGGAAAGACAGGAGCTGCTGCCTCCACCGTCCTCTACTGACTTGAACAGTCACCATTATCAGAGGGGTGGCCCTGAGCACAGCCTGCCTTCCTGCCACTTTATAGATAACACCAATATAGACAGAAAAGCTACATGGACAGGAGGACAAAGCAATCAGTGATTTCTCACTGAGCTATC
The DNA here is from genome assembly GCA_004027655.1 of Graphiurus murinus. Taxonomy (NCBI): domain Eukaryota; kingdom Metazoa; phylum Chordata; class Mammalia; order Rodentia; family Gliridae; genus Graphiurus; species Graphiurus murinus. The sequence continues at coordinate 31,800 of PVLC010018102.1, forward strand.
TGGACTTTTTCATCAAAGCCATTCCACTTGCCTACATGAACTGGCTGGATTTAGAGATATCTGCCTTTTAAGATAACTGCTTTTGAAGATTCTTTGAGAAGTACCTTGGCAATCTTAATATTCAAGGAAGAGCAAAGGTACCAAGGTGTGAGAGAGCAAGGTACATTCCAAAATTAACCTTATTCTCCAAGAGCATAAGACACAAGGTGAAAAGTGTTAGGAGACTAAGATGGATAAGCAGTAGAGGCCGGGTCCGTAAGGGTCTTGAATGACAAGGAGTTTTCATTTTATACTGTTTTTTTTTGGTTTTTTTGTTTTTTTGCGGTACTAGGGATTGAACTTAGGGGCATTCTACCTCTGAGCTATACCCCCAGCCCTATTTTTTATTCTTTATTTTGAAACCGAGTCTCACTAAGTTGCGGAGTGCCTCACTAGGTAGCTGAGGCTAGCCTCGAACCCGGATCCTCCGGTCTCAGCCTCCCGAATGCTGGGATTACAAGCATGCGCCACCAAGCCCGGCTCATTTTATACTGTTGATGGTGAGGAACCCTGTTGAGCTCTGAGCACAGAGGGAAAAAAAGGCCAGGCATTTTTTAAAATGCTTGGTAAGAGGCTTCACTAAACTTCTATATAGCAAGCCTGTGATCATTTATAAAGATACAAATTAAAAGCTACAGCATTAGATTTCAAGATGCTCAGAGTCCAATCAAAGAAATAAGTGTTAATGCTAGAGGTAACTGCTTTGATGTCTTTAATTTGCATGGAGCTTGATGGGAGCACAAGATGCTGAGCACCAGAGTCA
>PVLC010018103.1:0-32602 GCA_004027655.1 Graphiurus murinus
TTCAATCCCCAGTACCGCAAAAAAATAAATAAATAAATAAAAATAAAAAGGGAGCCGGGCGTGGTGGCACGTGCTTGTAATCCCAGCATTTGGGAGGCTGAGACCGGAGGATCCAGGTTCGAGGCCAGCCTCAGCTACCTAGTGAGGCACTCTGCAACTTAGTGAGACCTGGTTTCAAAATAAAGAATAAAAAATAGGGCTGGGGGTATAGCTTGGAGGTAGAATGCCCCTGAGTTCAATCCCCAGTACTGCAAAAAAAAAAAAAAAAAAAAAAAAAAAAAAAAAAAAAAAAAAAAAGGGTCTGGGGTGTCGCTTGGAGGTAGAATGCCTCTAGGTTCAATCACTGGTACCAAAATAAATAAATAAAATAGGGCTGGGGGAAAAAAAAAATAGGGCTGGGGGTGTAGCTCAGAGCAGAATGCCACTGGTTCAATCCCTAGTACCACAAAAAAGAAAAAAAAAAAAAAAGAATTGGGTTCATTCAAAATTTTAGCCCTCTGTAGCAGAGCTCCATAGAATTTCTGGCACTTTTGACCTTTATTTTTTTTATTATTATTTTTTTCGCACTGGGGATTGAACCCAGAGGCATTCTACCTTTGAGCTACACCCCCAGCCCGATTTTCTTATTTGGCAACAAGGTCTCGCTAGGTTGAAGAGTCTCACTGCCCGCTGAGGCTGTCTTGAACCTTCGATCCTCCTGTCTCAGCCTCCCAAGTACTGGGATTACAGGCATGGGCCATCCCACCTGGCTCCTGGCACACTTTCTGAATAAAAAAAATGTAAGCAATTAAATGCAATTCATTTCTAAACATATGAAAATCTGCAGGGCTCCATAGGGAAGCACGAAAGTAACATTTGGCAGTGACTTGGTCAATTTTGAAGCTGAGAGTAATAATCTAAAACCCATTCTGCAGGTCAGAAAGAATTCACCAAGGGATTTGATGTAATGTTAGTCCCTATACTCAATGTTATTTGGAATATGAAGATGACTATTTAGTGGTTTTACCCTCAAGGAACTTGCTATCTAGAAGCAGATAGTAATAAACTTGTAGTTTTTCTGGGCTGTAACAGGAGCTTACTGCACAGCAGAAATGGAGAGGGATTACCCATCATATTAAGAATTTACTTGGGCCGGGTGTGGTGGCACAAGCCTGTAATCCCAGTACTTGGGAGGCTAAGACAGGAAGATTGAAGGTTCAAGGCTAGTGTGCAGTTAGTGAGACCCTCTGAAAATAAAAATAAAAAGGGCTGGAGGTATAACTCAGAGGTAGAACATCTCTGGGTTATACCCAGTACCAAAAAAGAAAAGAAAAAACAACAACAACAAAAAGAACTTACTTGGGTTAAAACTACATCTCTGTTTATTTCTGTCTAGTTCCGTCAAGACGTCACCAAGTGTCTTTTTGTAGGTGTCATCTCCATTCCACCCTTTGCTAATTACCTGGTCTTCCTGCTGATGTGAGTACATACCTGCACCTCTCCAGCATCTTGAAGATATATAGTTTTTGTTGTTGTTGTTGGGTTTTTGTTTTTTTTTTGCAGTACTGAGGATTGAACCCAGGGACATTCTACCTCCAAGCTACACCCCCAACTCTATTTTTATTCTTTATTTTGAAACAGGGTCTTACTAAGTTGCAGATGGCCTCACTAAGTAGCTGAGGCTGGCTGTGAACCTGCAATCCTCCTGTCTCAGCCTCCCAAGTACTGGGATTACAAATGTGCACCACCACACCCAGCTGATATATAGTTAATATATAGTCTAATGAGAAATTGTTGTAAGAAGTTTTCAGAAGCTAGGCAGAGGTGATCTAAATGTTCTGCCCCAATCTTCTCATTATCTCTGGGTTCATAAAAACCACTCAGTAATACCTCTGTTACTAGGACATATCACAGTCGTAGGTGTAGGTAACCTAGCTGCCCTGGGTGATTTGAACTGCAATCATGATCTTCTCCATCATCTCTAGAGACAGCATCCCACTCCCTAAGAGGTATGGAAATTTGGAACAAATTTTTTTCTTCAGGAAAAGGCATTTCATAATCTGATATCCTATCTTTATTACTCCAGTTGTCTAGTGCAGTGTAACAACCTTGGGCTTAATAGCTTAACACATTCACTGTTTTCATGATTTTGTGAGTCAAGAATTTGGACAGAAGCCGGGAATGATGGCGCATGCTTGTAATCCCAGTACTGGGAGGCTGAGACAGGAGGATTACAGGTTCGCAGCCAGCCTCAGCTACTTAGTGAGGCCCTCCACAACTTAATGAGATCCTGTTTCAAAATAAAAAATAAGAGCCGGGCGTGATGGTGCACGCTTGTAATCCCAGCATTTGGGAGGCTGAGACCGGAGGTTCCGAGTTCGTGGCCAGCCTCAGCTACCTAGTGAGGCACTCCGCAACTTAGTGAGACCCGGTTTCAAAATAAAGAATAAAAAATAGGGCTGGGGGTATAGCTCAAAGGTAGAATACCCCTGAGTTCAATCCCCAGTACCACAAAAATAAATAAATAAATAAATAAATAAATAATAAAATAGGGCTGGAGGTGTAGCTTGGAGATAGAATGCCCCTGGGTTCAATCCCCAGTACCACACACACAAAAAATTTTGGACACAGCTTTGGTAGGTGATTGCTCTTTCTCATCCATATGGCGTTGAGGTTCCTCAGTGATATGTAGCTGCTTGTCTGGAGGATTCAAAGTTACTCTTAATGTCTGGTGTCTTGACAGGGGTGACTGGAAGACCAGGACTGTCAACCAAAGTGCCTATGTATGGCTTCTTTGATAGGCCTGTGTCATGGTCATGGGACTTCTTACATGGCAGTCAGGGTTCCAAGAGTGAGCGTTCTAGGAAATAACCTGTATGACCTTGCATAACCTTGTCTTAGAGGTCACAGACTCACTTCTGCTCTATTCTGTTGGCCAAATGGATCACCCAGATGGATAAAATGGGACATAAACTCCACCTATCCATGAGGATTGCCAGAGAATTTGTGGCCATGTTTTAAAATCACCACACATGTGGATAAATGAATTAAAAGACAAGTCTATTAGCTGGGCATGGTTGTACATGCCTGTAATCCCAGTACTTGGGAGGCTGAGGCAGGAGGATTGCAGGTTCAAGGACAGTCTCAGCAAACTAGTGAAACCCTGTTTCAAAAAAAATAAAAAATAAAAAGGGCTGAGGGTTTAGCTCAGAGGTAGAATGTTCCTGAGTTCAAGCCCTAGTATACATACACACAAACCCAAATCTGTTGCCTTTCTCATACTATATACAACAGTATATATACGGTAGGTTTTCAGCATCACACACAGTGTCCTTCTCTGCCTGTAATTCTTTCAAAACACATTCTTCACATGCTTTGGTTCAAAAGGAGCCATTTTATCTGATTGCTACAAGCCAGGTTATTTTGCTACTGCTTCCTTTCATCTCACCTTTCAGTAATGTTGACTGAAATTGTGCTTCAGTAATCTTTAAACCTTGAGCTTAGAGTCATTTAAAAAGGAAAAGAACGTTGAAGCTGGGCATAGTGGTACACATCTATAATCCTAGTACTTGGGAGGTTGAGACAGGAGGATCACAGGTTCGCAGGTAGCCTCAGCAACTTAAGGAGGCCCTCCACAACTTGGTGAGACCCTATTTCAAAAATAAAAAAAAATAAAATATGGCTAGGAGTATAGCTCAGTGACTGAATGCTCCTGGGTTCAATCCCCAGTACTCCCCACCCCCGCAAAAAAAAAAAAAAAAAAAAGAATATTGAGGTAGAGAAATAGCATCTCCATCCCTTCTTCCTAGTATTTGTGTTTACCAAATGCGTTTTTAGCTCATTTTGAAAAATGCCAGTTTCGCCGGGCGTGGTGGCGCATGCTTGTAATCCCAGCATTCGGGAGGCTGAGACCTGAGGATCCGGGTTCGCAGCCAGCCTCAGCTACCTAGTGAGGCACTCCGCAACTTAGTGAGACTCGGTTTCAAAATAAAGAATAAAAAATAGGGCTGGGGGTGTAGCTCGGAGGTAGAATGCCCCTGAGTTCAATCCCCAGTACCGCAGAAAAAAAAAAAAAAAAAAGAAAAATGCCAGTTTCAGCAAGTGACTGTGATTCTTTTTCCTTTCAGGTACCTGTTTCCAAGACAACTACTGATTAGGCATTTCTGGACCCCTAAACAACAAATTGATTTCTTAGATATTTATCATGCTCTCCGGAAGCAGTCCCACTCAGAAATCATGAGTTATTTAGAAAAGGTCATCCCTCTTGTTTCTGATGCAGAGCTTCGGTGGTATCTGAAAGACCTGTGCTCAAAGGTATTCCTCCAGTTAACTCTTTCTGCAAAGTAGGAATCTTGTTAGATCCAGCGTGCTCCAAAACTAGGTATGAGGGCTAGCCAGGGCTTTCGTAACATCTACCAATCTCTTACCTCTCCCAAGATACAGAATGGTACCCACCCAGCTATACATGATATCCTGGCTATCAGAGAGTGTTTCTGTAACTATCCTCTGAGCATGAACCAACTCCAGGCTTCACAAATGGTGAGCATTTTGAAGTCTTCTCTTTTCCACAGACTAAAATTATTTCAGGTCTTCAAGGTAATACTATTTGACTTTTGCCTCCTATCCTTCTGTGTCACAGAAAGCCTTGAGCCGGGCCATGCTTCTCACATCTTACCTGCCTCCCCCCTTATTGAGATGGCGTTTGCAGACTCATACCACTGTTATTCACCAACTGGACAGGGCTTTGGCAAGGCTGGGGATTGGCCAGCTGACTGCTCAGGAAGTAAAGTCGGTAAGGGCTTGATTGTGATATCAAGCAATCTCCCACAGTGGGCTGGAAGCTTGCAGGGGTTCCTTGTTTTATATTAAAACCCAAGCTCTTTATTCTCTCACTTTATTTTCTTCTGGAACTTTAAAAACCAAGGAAACTAAGCCGGGCGTGGTGGTGCACGCTTGTAATCCCAGCATTCGGGAGGCTGAGACCGGAGGATCCAGGTTTGAGGCCAACCTCAGCTACCTAGTGAGGCACTCCGCAACTTAGTGAGACCTGGTTTCAAAATAAAGAATAAAAAATAGGGCTGGGGGTATAGCTCGGAGGTAGAATGCCCCTGAGTTCAAGCCCCAGTACCGCAACAAACAAAAAACCAAGGAAACTACCTTTCTTACTGTTTTAGATTATATAGATGTATCAGTCAGCTTTCTGTTACTGTAACAAATAACCCGTGACTATCATCTGTCTATCTATCGTCTATCTATCTATCTGTCTGTCTGTCTGTCTGTCTATCTATCTATCATCTCTATTTTGTGGTACTGGGGATTGAACCCAGGGGAATTCTAACTCCAAGCTACACCCCCAACCCTATTTTATTTTTATTTTGAAACAGAGTCTTGCTAGGTTAATGAGTCTCACTACTTGCTGAGGCTGTCCTCGAACCTACAATCCTCCTGTCTCAGCCTCCCCAAGTACTGAGATTACAAGCGTGCACCACCGTGCTTGGCTTACCTGAGACAATTTAAAAAGAGGAAAGATTTGTTTTGGCTCCTAGTTTTGGAGGTTTCAGTCCTTGAGCAGCTCCATAGCTCTGGCCTGTGGTGAGGCAGCACATCATGGCAGGGAGTGCGTGTTGGAGCAACGCTGCTCACCTCATGGTGACTGAGCAGCAAGAGACAGGAAGAGGAAGAGCTGGTGTCCTACAGTGCCCCAAGGGCATGTCCCAGTGACCAAAAGACCTCTCTGTGAGCCCCACCTCTTAAAAGTTTCCACAATCTTCCATTAGCACCAGTTAGGGGACTAATCCTTTAACACGTGGTTCTTTGAGGGACATTTAGAATCCAAACTCTAGCAATAGCCCTCTTTGCTTGTCATTTAGCCATCACTAGTTTAAATTGCCATGGCAAAGGTTTCTTAGGGGTTGAGGTTGTAACTTATTTAAAGGAGATTTAGGATTATCTCTGGATTCTCATTTCCTTGGCACACTCACTGCATGACTACTAAGGACTATTTCTCTTCTGAGTGTATAGGCTTGTTACCTTCGTGGCCTGAATTCTACCCATATTGCTGAAGACAGGTGTCGAACTTGGCTGGGAGAATGGCTGAAGATCTCCTGCAGCCTGAAAGGTACAAAAAATTTCTATGGTTATGCCATCAAAATTCAAGTCATTTTTAATTCTGAAATTACTTTAGAGTTAATTATTGAGTACTCTAAGACCTTTCTCTAACATATATGTCTAATTGAAAAGGCAAAAACCCACTGCTTACTCATGCCCAGACAGATAATGAAGTAGACTGTGTAAGGTGAGAGGGAGTGGTAGGGATCGTGGCAACACAAGAGGGAATGCATACTAATCTGGAGCAGTTTCTCAGCTTTGGCACTCTTGAAGGCTTGTTGTGGGGGCTATCTTTTGCATTATAGAATGTTTAGCAGTATCTCTGGCCTCTACCACTAGATGCCAGTAGCACCTCTTTGTGACAGCGAAAAACATCTCCAAATATTGCCAAATGTTTCAACGGTGGGGGTGTTGAGGGGAGAAGGGGCAGAGTTGTCCCAGTTGGAAAGCATGGCCAAGCTGGGCGTGGTGGTGCACTCCTGTAATCTCAGTACTTAGGAGGCTGAGACAGGAGGATCGCAGGTTTGAGGACAGCCTCAACAAGTAGTGAGACTCATCAACTTAGCAAGACCTTGTTTCAAAATAAAAATAAAATAGAGCTGGGGTTGTAGCTCAGAGGTAGAATGCCCCTGGGTTCTATCTCAGTACCACAAAAAAAAAAAAAAAAAAAAAAAGCACTGGTCTAAAAGACATTAAATTTAAACAAACAAAAATTTTTTTTACTGGCTAAACAAAAAGTATCTGAAGGTGAATATTAGGCCTGTTGGTTTCATTTAGGACTATTGGCTAGGTCTTGATGTTTCCCAGGCCTTTAGATATCAGGGTAAGGCTTTTTTATTTTTATTTATTTATTTTTTTTGCAGTACTGGGGATTGAACTCAGGGGCGTTCTACCTCCGAGCTATACCCCCAGCCCTATTTTTTATTCTTTATTTTGAAACCGAGTCTCACTAAGTTGCAGAGTGCCTCACTAGGTAGCTGAGGCTGGCCTCGAACCCAGATCCTCCGGTCTCAGCCTCCCAAATGCTGGTATTACAAGCGTGTGCCACCACGCCTGGCTGGTAAGGCTTATTTAAAATTTTATTTTTTTTATAATGTAGTGTGTGTGTGTGTGTGTGTGTGTGTGTGTGTGTGTGTGTGTGTTACTTGAGATGGAACCCAGGGGCGTCCTCTGAGCTACACCCCCAGTCCTATTTTATTCTTTTATTTTGGAGCAGGGTCTCACTGAGTTGCAGAGGGCCTCGTGTATTGCTGAGGCTGGCCGAGAACCTGCAATCCTCCTGTCTCAGCTCCCCCAAGTACTGGGATTACAATGTGTACCACCATACTTGGCTAAGGCTACTAATTTTGAAGCTGAGGAATGTACTAGAACACCAGAAGAATCCCAAGGTATCAGTGGTATTTGGAACCATTGTCACTTCTGAAATATCATCACATGAGAATCAAGAAATGGAGGATGGGTTGATAGGAATACGTGGTGGAAGCAAGCGTGCATGCAGGGGCTGAAACGAAGCAGGAAGCTTTGAGAACAGCCACCTCTTAACACCTCCGGTACTTGGCCCTGCCTCCAGTTTCAAGCCCTACATGCACAGGCAGTTAGAAGACATGTTCCCTAACTAAACCACTAACATTGATGGTGTTTTCAGAAGCCGAGCTGTCCCTCTTGCTGCACAATGTGGTCCTGCTTTCCACCAACTACCTTGGGACAAGATGCTGAGTGAACCACAGAGTGGATGGCATTGTCCTGCAGTTGCACAGTACAGCAGTGTGGGACCAAACAGCGCTTGTCAGCAGAGCCTGTGTGCACTGTCAGGTGTGTGGGAGGCAGTGGAGCGGGAGCTATGAGCTTCACGGTGTGCTCCCCATGTGGGGACCACAGACATTCCTCACAGCTTGAACTAAAACTCTCCAGGGTGGCCTGTGTGAGGTGTCCTCCCATCACCCTCATACTGAGCTGGAGCTGGCAACGACCTCCGTGCTAGGATTTTATTGTTGTTTTCAGGTCCTAAGAAGTCATTTTTTGTCCAGGTGGGAGTCATTTGGCCTTAAACTTATCAACTGCCATGTTTTTTACAACTGTGTGGGTTTTTTTTTTTTTTTTTTTTTTTTTGCAGTACTGGGGATTAAACCCAGGGGCATTCTACCTCCGAGCTACACCTCTAGCCCTATTTTTTAATTCTTTATTTTGAAACAAGGTCTCATTAAGTTGTGGAGGGCCTAAGTAGTTGAGGCCGGCCGTGAACCCGGATCCTCCGGTCTCAGCCTCCCAAGTACTGGGATTACAAGCGTGCGCCACCACACCTGGCAACTGTGTGGCTTTTAAACAATTTTTTTTTTGTTAAAAGAATTTCTGGCTGGTAAGAATGGCACCATTTAAACTGGAACATTTACACCCTAGCATGTATTTCAGTGCTCCGAGATGACCAAAAATAGGGATTTTTTTTTTTTTGCTGTTCTCTTCACTGGCATGGGGTAACCACTCCCTTTTAAAATGGACACCTTTTTTTTTTTTTTTTTTTTTTTTTAAATGGGTAACTTATGGGAACATTCTAAAGAAAAAGATAAAAAGGAAGTGTTACTTGACCCCTTCCCCAGTGTTTACAGCCTTCACACCCCCCCCCCCCACATTGTCTTAATTTCTGGGCTGTTGTACAGCCTTCTTTGGATCTTAAATTCTTTGCTAACCTCCACTGTGTTGCAGCAATTCAACTGTAACCGACAGTGGCTGCCTTCTTTGGGCCATGGGTCAAACCCCTAAGGTACAATTACTGCTCAGTCCTGGGAGACCAGGAGAGATCTGCATTGAGATAGTAAGTTGGGTTTAGCTTTTGTGTGTATAGTCATGACCTGTAGTTCTGTAATAACTATTGTAAATGCATGAAGCACTGCTTTCAAACCCAAGTAAAGACTGCCTGAAACCAGTTGATGGAATTTACTTATGCACACTCTAATCATTTTGCTAAGGTTCCTTTTACAAGACTGACATAACCTAACTAATGGGGATTTCATTGAATTTTCATCTGATGGGATGGAAGTTTTAAAGAAACTAATAGTAAGTCAGTCTTTGGACTTTTTGTTTTTTTTTTTTTTTGCGGTACTGGGGATGGAACCTGAGGGCATTCTACCTCTGAGCTACAACCCCAGCCCTATTTTTTATTCTTTATTTTGAAACAGGGTCTCACTAAGTTTCGGAGGGCCTCACTAAGCAGTTGAGGCTGGCCTCAAACCCAGCCTCCCAAGTACTGGGATTACAAGCGTGCGCCACCATGCCCAGCTTTGAGTGGACATTTTAAGGTGGTAACTAGGAATAGCAAAAAATGGGACTACAGACAGGCAAAGTCTAACAGAGCAAGAGCAAAGCCTGCTTCAGCTGAAGAGACGCACAAGGACATCTGAGGCGAGGCAGGCTCTTGCTGCTCCAAAGAGAATATTCTACATTTCCATTACAAAGTGTTTTTACTGTTCATATTAATTCCTAACTGACCTAATTAGTTTTATATACAAAGCTGGAGAAGCATCCTTTCTCTAACAAGTTAACTGAATTGTGGCCTGCCAAGATAAAGAATAACACATGGTTCTTTTGAATATTTCTTTAATATTACATTTAAATATTCTCTTTAAATACAGCATTATCACAATGTAAAGAACCTAAAGGGGGAAAAATTGTTTTCAGAGAACCAGACAAGCTTTGGATTCACATTGAAAATACTACCTGTGTACAGTTATGTGAGAAAAGAAATTAGAAAATAATAAGAGTTGTGTTAATAAGTAATTTCTTTTATCTAGGCCTAGACTGAGTGGGACTGAAGCAATCAGCTTCTATGATCAGAGACCTAGCTTTCCTAGCAACCATGAGCTATAATTTTGTCCAACTCAAGTAGCACCAGAAATGAGATGGACTAGGTTTCAGAAAAGGCCCTTGGCTTGATGACAGTTAGTGCTAAATGTTAATATTTAGCATTCAGAAGGTAAGGTCAGTTTGAGTCATAACTGTAGAGCTAATAAAAGGGATAGACTTAGATTAAGAGACTAGAATTGTGCAGAAATATTAAATATTTTATGGGATGGCAATGAGTTTAATAATTACAAATTTAAATTCGTTTGATCCCAAAGGCTAATGTGTTTCTTAATGAACAGTTGGAATCCACTTCCTAAATTAAGCTGGAATTTCCTGAGGAAGGAATGTACAGAGCTCCCCCTAAACTTTTTTTTTTTTTGGTACTGGTGATTGAACCCAGAGGCATTCTACCTCCAAGCTACATCCCAGCCAGATTTTATTTATCTGGAAATACAGTCGCACTAAGTTGCTGAGAACCTCACTAAATTGCCAGAGCTGGCTTGAACCTGTGATCCTCCTGTTTCAGCCTCCCAAGTACTGGGATTACAAGTGGGAGCCACCACGCCCGGCTCCAACAAACTGTCTAAAAAGATTCTTTTCTCCAGAGCCAAATTCCCAATTAAGCTCCATCCTTGTGTTTAAGGGTTCCAGTCTAAGGTGGAGGAATGTAGCTCAGTTTGGAACAACATCTCTGTCTCAGGTACTTAAGACTCAACTGTTTTATGAGGCTGGGGAATGGAAAGAGATAGAGAACCAGGTACTTAATTAGGATCTTCCCTCCAAATGTAAAACCAAGCAAAACCAGGAGTGGACTGGAAAGGCAGAATGAGTTAAAAAATGTATCTGTATTAAGTACAAGGCCCTTTGGGCTCAAGTTTTATAGATGAAATGCTGTTGCCACATACATGCAGGTTGCTTTAAGATGCCAGCGTCTTACTATCCCACAAGAAATGGCTTTATGAGTAAGATAAGTAGGAATAGTTCTCTCCTCCACCAAAAAGGACAAGTTTTTTACTTTTTTCTTTCCTCGTTAATAAATCATACCAGAAGTGAAGCACGGTGTAAAGGATGCTAGACAAGAACAGTGTTTTTCTCCATTTTAAAATGTGCAAAGATACTTTTGCCAATAAAAAGAAATCAGTGGTGTTCAGTGGAGCAGATCCTGGAACATAAGCTGGATATAAGAGGCACAGGAACCACAGAATTTGAGTCCCATTTTATACATTTCAAAGGTTACAATCAAATTTTAAACCTTTGGAACCTGGAAATTTTATGTGGCATTTAAGAATTGGTTTGTCTTCCAATTTTTGTATACTATCAGGATGCAATAAACATTTGCAATTCTTGGGTTTGAAGTAGCATAATATAAGAACTCTCTAACCCCCCCCCCTTTATATCCAAGAAGGATCATGAGGGTAGATACAGAAAAAAAGAACAAAAATTAGTCACTGACCTTAGATTGCCACATCTTAACATTCCATTTAAAGCTCAGATCTCCCAGAGAGGTAAAACAAAACAAACCTGGGTGAAAAAGTAAGCATGACACAAAGTCATCTTTCCAGAGAGCAGGCTGTTCCTGCAGCCTCCTTTGGACATAGTTAATGCTCCATATAGGTCTCCCATGGGATGGGTGAGCACATAGCACGTGTTAGACACACACACAGGCCTCGGGCTCTTTAAACCACATTCCCAGCCAATCTAACTCTTTTTCTTCAAAGGAAAAGAATATAGACAAGTTTAACTCTAGTACCTAAGAACATGTGAAAGAAAAAAATTCAAGTTACAGACCAGGAATCCCCAGTATGGGGAGCAGGTCAGAGAACACTAAACATGTCAAATATTAACTTATTTACCAAATAGGGGGAAGGCAGATTAAGTTCTTAGGAAGCCTGGAGATTTGTATAGAAACAGCAACCCTTCCATCCCTCCTCTCTAGATCCAACCATATTACTTTGCCAATGGTATGATTATGATACAAAAGATGGGGTATCAGAAAAACCATGGAGAGAAATGAGCTGATACCCTGCCTGGAGCCCAGGAGAGCAGAAGCTTTGCCATGTTGCTCAAATTCTAGTGTTCTGGTCCCTACATAAAGAATAGCTGCTTGAATTACCCAGCTCCTCCTGTGAGACCCTAGTCTTTGTTCCAGTGGCCCAGAAAGCTAAGTATTCGGCACTGTGCAGCTTCCTCTAAGACTGTCCCCACAAGAAGCTGGGGCTGGTCTCCTTGGTACTGTTTCCCTTTTAAAAATACTTGTACAAACAATCCTTTCCCACCCATGTCCCAAAGACCCCAATAAAATAACATGGGAGCAGCAGCTGCTTCTACAGTCTTGTTCTGAAATGGCATTAGATAAAATAAGGGAATAAATAGAGAATGGATGAGAGGCAGTATCTCCACCCCCACATCACACTGCCAGAGGGAGTTCTAGGGCTGACTCTTCAGGGGGCTGGTCCTCACTCTGCTGGGAGGTCTTCTCGACCCCACAGCCCTCTTCATTGTCCGTGCGGAAGGGGAGGCTTGAGGGGGACCAAGAGGGGCGGAAGTCTTCATTCTCAGGCTCCTCAGAGTTACAGTCTTCGGGCAATAGTGCTTCTAGAGTGGGCGTTTTCCCCACCTCTGATTTACAGAGGGCAGCCTGGTCTGCGGTGCTGCAAGCCACCAGGGAGGTAACGGGGAGAGAGAAGACACTCAGATCCTTCTCCTTAGGGAAAGAAGCTGCACCTTCTTGTGTACCCGGCTCTCCTTTCACTCCCAGGACTGGCCTTGGCTCCACCTGGTAGTAGACCAGGGGCCCGCTGTTCAAGTAGGATGGGCTGTTCACTGTGGAGGCAGATGGGTGGTCCGAGTTCTCGGCAAAACACAGGACAGAAGAGCCTGGAGGCAGCTGCGCCTGGATGAGAATGGGGGCTGTGAGGCCTGGGCACAGCTCTTCAGGTACTGCCAGGGGCTCCTCCAAGATGCACACACCCAGGCTCTCGATGCTCGAGTCCAGGCTGGCACTAGAGCCACTGGAGTCTTCCTCAGCTTTGAGCCGCTCCAGTTCCTCTGCACTCTGCAGGTGCATTACTGCTGTCTCATTCTCAGCGATGAATTCCTGGAAGTCCTGGGTCTCGGCGCCTTGGGTTCCTGTCAGGCTGCTACTGGTGGCGGGTGAGGGCTCCTCCTCTGGGGCTGTCGGGCGGCTCACCTGCCGCTTGCTTTCCAGCTCCAGCTTCATGATGGTGTGGAGGTAGTGAGTCCGGACTCGGATTGGGTTAAACTCAATGCGCCCAGCCATGTTCCCACAGCCATCCCTGGAACAGCCGCATGGAAAGGACATGCGATCCACCTGAGGGGGCACAAGGAGGTTGAAGCAAGATGAGACCAACAGATCTAACAGTGGAGATAAGAGACATTAACTGGCAAACAGTCAAGTTGGAATTTGCAGACTTACTAGAAGAGAAGCAACCAATTCAAAACATAACATACAGCACGAGCTGACAGAGTACTAAAGTTACCAGAACACTTGTGTTTCAGTTCCAGCCCAGCCATTAATTAGTGGTGTGACCTCAAGAGAGTCATTTACTTTCCCCTAGGGCTTTGGTTCCTTAGTAGACAAAAGTCATTTCAAAGGCTCCCTTCAGTTACAAAGTCCAGAGATACCTCTCTGAATGCTAACAGTTCTAAGAGCAGAAGAAATGTGTGTGCCTCAGGGACTTGTAGAACTTACCTGATTCACTGAGACAACAAAAGGCTGGGCCAGGCCTAGAGCCTTCTGCAATGACAGTCATGGGAAAGAGAGGAAGATCTTGCTAGTCCAAAGCAATATATTTGGGGGGAACTAAGCAAAGGTGCACTGGTTTGCTAAGGTGCTAGAATAAAAGTTCAAACAATGGCCAGCTGTTCCCGACCTGCCTCACTTTCCTTGAGGGTTGACCAGTTTAGTTCTGAAGCAGTTACCAAGATAATTAACACAAAGATCTGGAAAACACAATGCCTACTTCCATGTCATCCTTTCCTATCCAAAAAGGAAAAACAAACCAACAAAAAAAGGAAAAAACATGAGTAAAGCAAACAAACATATAAATAATTCAATATATTCCTAAAGGTATCAACTTATAAAAATCTCCATACCAAGCCGGGCGTGGTGGCGCACGCTTGTAATCCCAGCATTCGGGAGGCTGAGACCGGAGGATCCGGGTTCGTGGCTAGCCTCAGCTACCTAGTGAGGCACTCCGCAACTTAGCGAGACCTGGTTTCAAAATAAAGAATAAAAAATAGGGCTGGGGGTGTAGCTTGGAGGTAGAATGCCTCTGAGTTCAATCCCTGGTACCGCAAAAAAAAAAAAAAAAAAAAAAAAAATCTCCATACCAGTCCCAACAATTCTTAGGACTGTTCTCAGGTCTGTCAATGAGAACAGTCAATGATTCATTATGGGACTTCAGTCTGAAAAGCAGTTATTTGGCCAGATCTGCTACAGCTATTTGTTACCTAGCTAAAAACAAAGAAAAGGTTGGTTAGGAAAAATTCAACTGCAAAGAATATCTACATCCTCAGAATATAAATTCCAGATAAATTTCATTCTCTAGGATGGTACTTTTGTTTTCCACTGAAATTAATCAAGGCTGACAAGGGGATGATACTTCCTATCTTTTAGGAAACCAAGGATTTAAGCTCTGCCAGTCTAGATCTGATTTCAAAGTCATTTGAATTTTTATAAAATTGGAGTAGAGGTACTGTGAATAAGGGTTTGCAGATAGGATCTACAGGCCTACCTCATTTCTTTGCTTCCTTCGATCTCAAGGAGTCTGTTCAGTATTTAGGAGTTACTAAATGGTAACCATACTAACCCCTGTTCTTCCCTTTGCTCACAGCTGCTCCTTACCACCTGAGGTATGAAATTTAGAAAAAGTAACATGTACCTCCACAGCCTGAGAATTGTGTCTTGCTTTGTTTTGTTTGTTTATGGAAGGGGGTTGTGGAACTGGGGTGTGTCCTCAGCCAGGGGACTCCATCCCTGGATGGGCAGCCTCTCATCTTCCCTTGGGCCCACCCCACACTCCCTGACCTTGGTATAGATATACAACTTTGACTGACCTGGCATTTAATCCCAGCTTGGCTACAGGCGCATGCTTCTGGGTCACAGTACAGTCGACAGTCACAACCACACTCTTCCCGAGACAGGCGGATGGCTCGAAGTTCTTGCTTTTCTTCAGCATCAATGCGGTGGACCCCGGAAGCCCTCAGCAGGGCCCGGCGCCGTTTGGTGGGCAGAGGCTGCAGGAAGAAGTAGTCATCCACCTCTACATTTTCCACATCAATATCTTCATCGGAAACATCATCCAATGTCAGGCCATCGGCCTCCACTGACTCCACTGTCCCATTCTTGGTCAGCTGTCAAAGAGACAGGAAAGGTCAACCGCTGGAACATTAGCGACACAAGCCTCCTCACAGTGACCAGAAAGCAGCACTATCCGCTGAACGTCAATGATGAGAAGACCCGTGCTGTCCCATATGGCAGCCACTCCACAGGTGGCTTCTGAACACTAGATGTGGTGACTGAGAAACTGAGTTTTCAATTTTATTTAATTTTTATTTATTTTTGTGGTGCTGGGGATTGAACCCAAGGGCATTCTACCTCTAAGCTACACCACCAACCCTATTTTATTTTTTATTTTGAAACAGGGTCTCCCTAGGTTGCTAAAGTCCTCAATCCTCTTATCTCAGCCTCTCAAGTATGGGATTAAAGGTTTGTACCACCATGCCCAGCCAGATTTTAAATTTAAATAGCCACGTGACTAGTGGATACCATATTGGATAGCACAGGTCAAGAGCATAAAACCAGAGCAGGAAGACAGAAAATCATATATGACTCACATCACCCTGTCAAAACAAGGGTTCAAGTTTCTCAGAAAGCCCTCATTTCATTCGCTTGCTTTCTGACACTGAGAGGAGAAGGTACATCAGTGGCTGGATAGTCCTGGGATATACAGATAACCTTGGAGTACCTCAAACTACTGTCTAGGGAAAAGGGTACATTAAATTGGAATACTCGGCTACTAGGCCTTTGTCAATGAACCTGAAAACCCACAGTGTGAACAATTAGCAGGGCATGCTCAGGGGGGCTTTATTTTGCTGGTAGGAGAAAAAAATGAGCAAATTATTAACAGCTGTCAAAGAAAGCCATTATTTCTAGCTCAGGGTCTAGAAGATATGTATTCTTTCTCCTTTCTAATCCTTTTTTGACTTCAGTGAAGAGCTCCATGTAAATGTAGGATGGTATAAATAATACTGTGTGTGCTATCTAGGGGCAGAAATCTGGGTTTTCTGGGGTGTGAGGAAAGGGAATCTCCATGGAAGGGCAGACTGAAGACAATCTGTGGCTGAATGAGTTCTGCAAACTCACTAGAGAATCCAAGTAAAGAAAATGAGGCCTCTGGGTCCCTGGGGCTCTGAAAGCTGCTAGCAGGATAAAAGCTGGGTGACTGGAGTCTTTGGTTTATTTCATCAGACAGCCACACAGTAGTGCTGGGAAAGGAACACCTCCTGGGAGAGAAGTGACGCTATAGACCTGTGCAGTACGCTACACGCTTTGTTTGCTTGTTTGTTTGTTTGTAGGGGAGGTGAAGTGGTCAAGAAGTGAGAGAAGCAATGTGGGGTCTTAAGTCCCCCAGTCTTTATTTCTGTACCAGAAAGGCAACTACAAAGTGCCTTTCTGTAAACCTTAGAGCTGCTCCTGTGTCAGAGGAAGGCCTCCTCCTGAGCACCCTCATTCCTGTCATCCTCTCAAAGAGATTAGAGCTGCAACAGAAAGAAAGCCATGCAGATAAAAACAACTTAGTATCATGATAGAAGTGGCATTTCAAATTAGTGAGGAGCCTTCTAGTCATTTAACAGTATTGGGACAATCAGATATTCTTTGGGAAAGAAAAGCTACACTCCCTTTTCATACCATTCATGATAACAAATTCCAAATGTGCAAAACAGCAAATACAAATAATAAAATAACAAAAATATTAGAAAAATGAAAGGTAACTAGAGCTGCAGAACTCCAAACAACAAATGTAACAACCACCTAAAAGGGAAACAAACATTAGATGGTATACAAGAGATGTGGGATATATACATTTTTGAGACCAACTGCAGAGTAAACTGGACCTGGGAAACACAGAGCAAGGGTTTTCTCTAGACACATAAAGATGTATTAGATGCCACCATTGCTGGTGCTCACTAAATATCCTGCTAACAAGTAGGAATCCTGTATCTTGTTCTTAGGTTTACCTAGCTTTGTCCTTAGAATTCTTATTAGAGGGGTGGGAGCACAGACCACTCCCCTCCACAATTTAGGAGGAAGGAGTTTTCTTCCAGGGAAAGGGAAGAATGCCTTCACGGCAATTGCCAGAAGAGTGTTTATTTGTCCAGCTGTTGCTATAGCAGCAGGAAGGTGATGGGGTCAGCGATGGAATTCCTCAGACAGAAAGAAGGAAAGCCTGAATGTCATTCTAGTTGGAAAAACAGGTGTAAGGCTCCAAGAGTGGGCAGAGGGAGGTAGACATAAAGCTCTCAGAAAGGAAGGAGACCCGGTCAGCTCACACCCTCTGCCACTAATTCTCCAACTCTATCATGTTCTGGTGGCTCTTAGTCATAACCCTGGAAACAATGCAGCCACCAGTTTTAGTATGGGCCTGCATGCTTTAGCCCCAAAAGAAACCTGGGGCACTTGACTTTTCTTTTGTGGTGCTTGGGGTCCAACTCAGGGCCTTGTACATGCTAGGGAAGCACTCTACTGCTGAGCCATACCACAGCCCTGGAAGTTTTTGAGAACTTGTGGGAACTAGTGCCATGGAGTGCCAAACAGTGCAAAGATAGCAAACGTGAGGTTATAAAGAGCCATCTGAAGTCAGGCACGGTGCTGCATGCATGTAGTCCCAGTACTTGGGGGAACTGAGACAGGAGGATCACAAGTTCCAAGTCAGCCTCAGCAACTTAGCAAGACCCTCAGTAACTTAGCAAGACCCTGCTTAAAAATAAAAAGGGCTGGGCGTGTTGCTTGGAGGTAGAATGCCCCTGGGTTTGAATCCCAAAACCAAAAAGAAAAAAAAAAAAATTGTTGAGGGCGCAGTGATGCGCACCTGGCACCTGTAATCCCTGTGCTTGGGAGGCTAAGACAAGAAGAGGATTGCAGGTTCAAGGCCAGCCTCAGCAATTTAGCAGGAGCCTTGGCAACTTAGTGAGAGCCTGTTTCACAATAAAAAATAAAAAGGGCTGGGTGTGTAGCTTGGAGGCAGAACATCCCTAGGTTCAATCCCCAGTACCAAAAAATTGTTGAGTGGGTGAGGACAGGGAATTCTAGAGAAGGCATTTTGCTCCCTCTGGTAGACAACCCTACTAAAGATGAAAAAAGGGAGGCTCAGACTGAGATTTGACTCCAAATCTGAGATTTCTCATTAGAAAGATTTGAACTCTCAACATGCCAAGGATAGCAGTAAAAAAACAAAAACCAAACAAAACAAAAAACAATGGACCGTCATGTCACTGTTTTAACTCCATAAAGAAAAACTCAACACCACTACCAATGGCCCTAGGTGGTTTCCCACTTTTTTTTTTTTTTGCGGTACTAGGGATTTAATTCAGGGGCATTCTACCTCTGAGCTATACCCCCAGCCCTATTTTTTATTCTTTATTTTGAAACAGGGTCTCACTAAGTTGCGGAGTGCCTCAGTAGGTAGCTGAAGCTGGCCGAGAACCCGGATCCTCTGGTCTCAGCCTCCCAAATGCTGGAATTACAAGTGTGAGCCACCACACCTGGCTTGGTTTCCCACTTTGTCTTAGCATATGAGCAGTACCAGACCCCAGTCCCCTTAGGCACCTTCATTTTCTTGGCATGGAGTTTCTCCTCCTTCAGGTGCTCACGAAGAATCTCTCGATGGTTCACCTCCTGCTCCTGTGCAAACTCACAGAGTGTGTAGCTGCGTACAGAGTTATGGCGCTGGGCCATGCCCAAAGAGCTACCACCCTGGCTGGGCACACTGGTGAAACCCTGGCGCCGGGCAAAGTAGTACACAGTCACCTGGTCAAAGCGTACATTCTTCCTCCGTAGCTGCTTCTGCCGCTTCAGGATGGATGTGGCTGAAGGGAGCACAGAAGGATTATTAACTCAGAGATGGCCTGTTTGGGGAACTTACTCTTTCTCATCCATCTAGATTCTTTTTTTTTTTTTTGCGGTATTAGGGATTGAACTCAGGGGCATTCTACCTTTGAGCTACACCCCCAGCCCTATTTTTTATTCTTTTATTTTGAAACGGAGTCTCACTAAGTTGCGGAGTGCCTCACTAGGTAGCTGAGGCTGGCCGCGAACCCGGATCCTCCGGTCTCAGCCTCCCGAATGCTGGGATTACAAGCGTGCGCCACCACGCCTGGCTCCATCTAGATTCTTAACTCCTCTCTAAATGTGCTCCTTGTATCTGGAGAACTTTCTAATATTTTCCAATCATAAATGTATAGTTGCAAGGGGCATTGAACTTTGGCTGGCTCATACCATTGCCTCCAAACTGACATCCCCTCAGCACATGACCATAAAATATTTTTAGACAGCAACTGGAAGAGGATTGCTAGATGATTTTTTTTTTTTTTTTTTTTTTTTTTGGTACTGGGGATTGAACTCAGGGGCATTCTACCTCCGAGCTACACCACCAGCCCTACTTTTTATTCTTTATTTGAAACAGGGTCTCACTAAGTTGCGGAGTGCCTCACGAGGTAGCTGAGGCTGGCCGCCAACCTGGATCCTCCGGTCTCCGCCTCCCAAATGCTGGGATTACAAGCATGCGCCACCATGCCCAGCTAGAGAGGCTCTCAACAACTTAGCAAGACCCTGTTTCCAAACAAAAAATAAAAAGAGCTGGGGGTATAGTTCCGAGGTAGAATGTCTCTGTATCAACCCCCAGCACCAACAAAAAAAGGAAAAAAAAAAATCTGGAGGCAGCTGGACACAGTGGAAGACACCTATAATCCTAGTACTTAAGCAGAGGCTGACAGGAGAATCATAAATACAAGGTCAACCTCAGCAACTTATCAAGACCCTGTTTCAAAAGGAAAAATAAAAAGGGCTGGGGATATAGGATATAGCTCAGTGATAGAGTGCCCCGGGTTCAAACTCTAGTACCAAAATAAATAAACATTATATATGTATATATAATGTTATATATATAATATATAATATATATGTGTATATCTCTATCTCTATATCTATCTATATAGATAGATAGATAGATAAATATCTGGAGGTAACCCAGTTGCCCAGGCAGTAAGTATTTATGTCTTGCTACAGTTACAATTTCCTGAAACCCTAGGGGACTTTGCTGGGGAAAGGGTAGAGTCCTGAACTCCTCCTGTTTCAATCTAATTCAACCCATTCTGGAGACTGGCAAACCACACCACAAGTAAAATCAGCTAGAATAAATCAGACTTCAGCCTACACTATTGGAGCCACAAGGTCCTTTAAGGAGCTAGGAAGATCATGGACAGAAGCTATCTCAAGAGCTGCAGCACGCTGTGCAGGGGAATGCGGGTGCAGGCACGGAGGGAGCAGTTCACTCACGTGTGAAGCTGGCAGTTGTAGGAGGATTGAGGCTGTCGCAGCTGTCAGCACTGTCACTGCTAGAGATCTCATCATCTGAATTGGAAACTGATGAGCCCACATCCACATCATCAAACTTCCTCTTGAGACCGGAGCCCGTGAATGCATCCATTGGTTTCTGAGGGTTTCCTTGGGGAGCCCACCAAGCTGGCCCCAAAGCCCCTGCTCACCACCAGCTAGCCAGGTGCATTAGGGTTCTGCCCAGGGGAAAAAAGGAATCAGCATTCCTATCCCAAGACAGACCTGTCCCAAGTCTATATATCCACAGCTAATTCAAAAAGAAAGTGCCTGCTCTAGTACTAATATCTGGTTTCTCACGATTAGGTCATTTCTCTACTGTTTCTGGCCAGTATTCTTTTATTTTTGCTTCCCCTTGGCACCTCCAATCTTTCACTCTTAGAATAATGAAAAGAGTTTGCAGAAGTACCCTTCCCAGTGGAGCCTCTGGTTCCAGTCCAGCTGGGCTTAGGCTTCATTAGCCCAAGATAACAGTAGCTCCTCTTCTGATCACACAGGAGAGGTCTCCAAGGGACCAGTGGGAGGGATCAGGGATCAAAGGCAGAATTGGGCTTTGCCTATACCAAGACTAGATCTATTATTTTTCCTAGTGATAATATAGCCTGGCATTTCCCAAAGTGTGTATCTTAAATATACTAGTTCCAGGGATATTAATAGCTTTTACATGGAAATAGGACTGCTGTGTCAAAAATAGAAAATTATGGCAAAAATCTCTTAGAGGCTTTTATATATATATATAGTGAGGCTTGGAGAAAACATAGAATGCAGTGTTTCACAAACCTGATTATGAAACCCACTGTCTCCATAGTATGTCAGGGACTAGATAATCCTTGGAACACACTTTGAGAAATACTGCTCCAGGCTCTCAATTTTGAAGGAGATCATCTGCAGTCAGGAAAACCCTTGACCCAGATCTTTACTAGTATAAAGTGCCTCACTAGGCTTCTAAAGAGGTCAAATTTGGTACTAAAGGACCCAAGATTAGAATCTGTGCTGGCTTCAAAATCCAAAATCTGGGGCTGGAGGTGTAGCTCAGTGGCAGAGTGCTTGCCTAGCATACATGCGGCCCTGGCTCAATCCCCATCACTGCAAAACAAAACAAAACAAATCTTCCTCAATCTCATACTGATCTATCATCATCCCCTATGCAAGGAAGATGTAGCTCGACAATGCTCTCTGAAAAGAAACCAACAATGGGAAAACACATGGCAAAAGAAACGGCAGTTTATTGTGGTTACAGCGACATGGCAGACAGTGATTTCAACATGCCCTCATACAACCAAGGAGTCTGAGAGTTCATTTCCCAGGTATAAGTCTTTCTCCTCCTCTGTCTTTGGATTTAAGTTCCAGGAGGACATGAATCTGCTCAGGAGAAGTGCTGTCAGAGCCAAACCCATGTGTGATGAGGTATGAAGCCTGCCTTGCTTTGCCTCAGTACTGCCAGAATCTCCCCAGACTATGATCTCACTAGTTGCTAATTATGCAGCAGGAATAACAACACTGCCTAGAACGACAGGGCTGCATTTCTGCAGAGCAGCTCCCCAGAATATACTGTGGTGGCAAGAGATGTCTGCTACAGAGCTGTTTTTCTGGCCTGTGTCTCTTGGAAGCAATTTGGATCAGTTCTACAATGTCAACCAGACCTCATAAGTACTTTAGGAAATCTACCTGTCTATCTATTCAGATCACATCAAAATTCTGCATCAAAGTCACAAGATGTACCTAAGAAGCCTCAGCCATTATAGGTCTCAGACAAGCACATTTCTCAAATAAATCTGGCCAGGGAGGAAAAATGATAATTACTTGATAAGAATTGTAAATTTAAAAGTGGGCCCAAGGTATCTTCTGTTCTTCAGGTTACTAATCAGAAGTCACATTCTTAGGACATGGTAAAAATGGAGAGCACTAAGGACTTCATGGGTTAAGATTTTAGCTGGGCTTAAAGATATTTATCAGCCGGGTGTGGTGGCTCATGCTTATAATCCCAGAATTTGGGAGGCTGAGACAGGAGGATCACAGGCTCGCAGCTAGCCTCAGCTACTTAGTGAGGTCCTCTGCAACTTAGTGAGACCCCGTTTCAAAATAAAGAATAAAAAATAGGGCTGGAGATATAGCTTGAGGGTAGAACACCCCTGGATTAAATCTCCAGGACCACAATAAATAAATAAATAAATAAATAAATAAATAAATAAATAACCCTACCAACTAACAAATTTCTCATTCCATCTTATAATTGAATATTTACGTGGGTACAATAAAAAAAAGGGATAATTCTGAGTACTGAATTTAATTTTTCCTCCCCAATTAATAAATATCTTATAGACCACATGAGAAATCAGACTAAACTGAAAATCTGCTCTCTCAGAAAGGGCTCAAGTCCCCCTTCAGTTTTAACTGAGCTTCAGTTAATGCTAGTACTAGAAAAAAGGCTTTTTCCTTGGCCTGGAAGCACTCAGGGATTTATGACTGGAAGTAAATGTGTGCACTTCTGTTCTTTCCTTGGATAACCTTTGCTTCCAGTAGTGTGGGTTTCCTTTGAAACCTTTCTTTCTGTCTCACATGAGCTAGGGTCTGGTCCAAAATCTTTTTTTTTTTTTTTTGCGGTACTGGGGATTGAACCCAAGGTCATTCTACTTCTGAGCTACACCCCCAGGCCTATTTTTTATTCTTTATTTTGAAACAGGGTCTCACTAAGTTACGGAGGGTCTCCCTAAGTAGCTGAGGCTGGCCTCGAACCCAGATCCTCCTGTCTCAGCCTCCCAAGTACTGGGATTATAAGCGTGCACCACCATGCCCAGCTCCAAAATCATCTTTAGTAATAAAGTTCTCCACTGTCTTAACTCAGTTACCCTCAAGAGTATAATCTTTCTTTAGGTACTTTTTGCTGAATGCAGCAAGGATTGCTGCCTGCCTATTCCCATCTCCTCCTTTTTTCTATGCTTTCCCCACTTTTATTTCTACAATAGTTGTTTCTGGGTAATGATGGAGGCATGTAAGAAAGAAAAAAGGATGTGAAATCTAGCAGAAAAATATTTTCCTTAAGTGGCCTGAGAATAATCATAGTCTATATGTATAGATGATGTGCCTACTGACCTATGATCTAACTATTCCACTAAAGGGGTGGGGATGTAGTTTAGTGGTACAGTGCTTACCTAGCAATGCATGCGGCCCTGGGTTAAATCCCTAGCAACACACACACACATACATACATACACACACACACACACACACACATACACACACACCTCTTCAAGGAGAATTCACTGTTCCACCTCTATTCACCTTAACCAAGACGGGTTAACATCACTGTCACTGACATTAATTCTACTATTTATTTTTTTGTGGTACTGGAGATTGAATCCAGGGGCATTCTACCTTTGAGCTACACCCCCAGCCCTATTTCTTTTTCTTTATCTTGAAACAGAGTCTCACTAAGTTGCAGAGGGCCTCACTAAGTAGCTGAGGCTGGCT
Organism: Graphiurus murinus; assembly: GCA_004027655.1. Lineage (NCBI taxonomy): Eukaryota > Metazoa > Chordata > Mammalia > Rodentia > Gliridae > Graphiurus > Graphiurus murinus. The sequence goes on from PVLC010018103.1 coordinate 24,032, forward strand.
TCAAACCCGGATCCTCTGGTCTCAGCTTCCCAAGTACGGGGATTACAAGCGTGTGCCATCACACCTGGCTAATTCCACTATTTAAAATTTTTAAGATTCCAGCCGGGCGTGGTGGTGCACACTTGTAATCCCAGCATTTGGGAGGCTGAGACCAGAGAATCCGGGTTCGCGGCCAGCCTCAGCTACCTAGTGAGGCACTCTGCAACATATACCTTGGAGGTAGAATGCCCCTGGGCTCAACCCCCAGTACTGCAAAAAAAAAAAAAAAAATTTGTTTTAAAAATTCCACCTATCAGCCGGGCGTGGTGGCGCACGCTTGTAATCCCAGCATGCGGGAGGCTGAGACCGGAGGATCGGGGTTCGCGGCCAGCCTCAGCTACCTACTGAGGCACTCCGCAACTTAGTGAGACCCTGTTTCAAAATAAAGAATAAAAAATAGGGCTGGGGGTGTAGCTCGGAGGTAGAATGCCCCTGTGTTCAATACCCCAGTACCACAAAAAAAAAAAAAAAATTCCACCTATCATCCTGACAACCAATATAAGTTTACATTTCAACCCAACTTTCCTTGTCCAACTTTCTGGTGTAAACCTGATTTGTTAGGTAAAGATGTTCATAGCTGGGCATGGTGGCACATGCCTACAATCCCAGTATTTGGGAGGCTGAGAAACAGCAGAATCATAGGTTCGAAGCCAGCCTCAGCAACTATTTAACTAGGCTTTCAGAATTTAGTGAGACCCTGTTTCAAAAATAAAAAAGAGCTGGGTGTGGTGGTGCGTGCTTGTAATCCTAGTAGTTGGGAGGCTGAGACAGGGGAATCACAGGTTGCCAGCCTCAGCAACTTAGTGAGGCCCGCTGCAACTTAGAGAAACTCTGTCTCGAAATAAAGAATAAAATGGGGCTCAGAGTGCAGCTCCAAGGTAGAATACCCCTGGGCTCCATCTACAGTACCACAAAATAAACAAACAGGGCTGGGGTGGAGCTCAGAGATAGACTGCCCCTAGGTTCAATCCCCAGTAACACACACACACACACACACACACACACACACACACACACACACATGATGTTCATGGGCAAGGAAAACAAACCTCCCATCCACTTCCATAATGCCTGGAAGAGATCCATCTTTGCAAGAGTAACAATTAGAATGGTTCTATACTTTCCAGTTCATCAAATTTATCTTTGAAACTAGAACTAGAAAACAATCATTCCCACCTTTCTCAAATATTAATTGGCAGAGGATCAATGCCTATGTTCAAGAGATACAAGTTACATTCCAAGCACTTAAACCCATATGGAAATAATCAAGGTGAGACTGGAAATAATTGACAGTTAACTGTCAAAATGACCAACTCAAACAATGAATACTTTTGGATGAATAATATATCCCTCTATAAGAGCTTTTAAATGCCACTGAAATGAAAGGTTAGCTGACACTTTCTGGCTACACGCCTTATGGTCTCAAGTATTTCTAGCTGAACATTTCCCAAAGGTATAAGAAATAGTTCAGACCCACAGTATATAGAAGACATCAGGCTAGCACCAAATAAAACCAGCATGTGTATTTTAGTACTATATACAAGTTTTTCAGGACTACAAGGACTCCTACAACTACCCAAACAAATTTAAAAAAAACAACAACAAAAAACCCAGCATAAGTGAGACTAGCAAGAGGGACTGACTGTGGAAGCAGAATGTATTTGCAAGTTTAGGTAATGTAGGCCTCTTTCTTAAGTGAGTCCAAAATAATAAGACAAGGTATGCCCCAGAGGAGAAAGCCTCTCCACTTAACTGGAATCCAATCTTCTGCCAGAGGTCCAGGTCCAAAATCTCTCCTAAGAACCTTAGGGCTACCTCGCTATAACTGGGTTAAAGGAAAGCAGGCTTGCTGCTCAAAGAAATCGCCTGCCCTGCCCCTCCTTTTATCAGATACTGTGGTTGATTCTCAAATACTACAAACTTTGTGGGTTCATGTGTCCTTGTGATCACTAGGATCATGAGCTTATAAAGCACTCAAGTGAAAACCTCCTGTTTGGGCCAGGCACACACCTGTAATTCCTGTACTTGGGAAGTTGACACAGGAGGGTGGCAGGTTTGAGAACAGCCTCAGCAAGTAATGAGACAATCAACCTAGAGAGACCCTATTTCCAAATAAGAAATAAAATTGGGCTGTTTAAGTATTTACAGAAAACTACCTTTCCACCCTCTCTCCCTGGTTCTTGGTTTTTTTTTTTTTTTTGGTGTGTGTGTGGGGGGGGGGGGGTACTGGGGGCAGAACCCAGGGGCCTTCTACCTCCAGGTTATACCCCCAGCCCTATTTTATTATTTATTTGGAAATAGGGTCTCACTAACTAAGTTGCTGAGGCTGGCTTTGAACCTGCTATCCTCCTGTCTCAGCCTCCCAAGTACTGGGATTACAGGCATGCACCACCACACCTGCCTCTCCTTGGTTTTTACCCATTCACTAACACAACGTTGAAATTGGGCTTTCCATGTCTGAACTACCATCTTAGGGAGGACACAAGATCTCTGTGGGAGAACTGGAACATGATGCTGCATTAACTCTCAAGGATAACCAATGATTTGTAACTCTGGCACACATCAACATCCTGGCTGTGGAGATTTGCGAGATGGGAAGCCGGTAAAGAAAAGGAAAATGTGAATACAACTATGGATTTACAGTGAACTGAAAGCTGCAGGACAAGGGGACAGTGTTCTCTCTTGGGGATAACTTCTAACCTTTCATACTGAAGAACGGTTGTGTGTCACATTGCCACTCTAAACCCCTTTAAAGGATGAATCAAGACTATAGCACTAAAAGGGATGGATGGCAGTCGGCTGCGTGTTTGGGCCTATAAACAAAGATCAAGCTACCAAGCAGGGTAAGTGATGCTTTCATTTTCACACAAAACGCCTGAAAACCGGGAGACATCAGGAACCGGAGCTCAAGGGTCATGCCAAGTCACCAGTTCCCTTTAATGAACACCCCTGAGGAACCCTTAAGCTCTCGACCCATTTCTCTCTGATTCCTGCTAACCTTCCCGCTCATTCCAATCATCTGCAGCCCCTACTCAGTCTTCCTCATCCCTTCCTGCCAGCTACTCACAAATTCCCAACCACTCCTCCCACATTTTCCTCTACTCCCCCCTCCACTTCCCTCCATCCTACATCATTCTCCACTCCATTCCGAACTCAACCTTCATCCACAATCCTGCCGGCTTCCAAGCCGCCCCCTGCGTCTCCCTGGAGCTGCCCCCGCAGTCCGAGCTCGCGTCCTCGGCGCCCCTCGCTCCCACGCCTCTCCCCGGCTCTCTCCCAGCGGCGCCCTAGCTCCCCGCCCCCCGACCGCTCCCGTCCGAGCTTCCCTCATTTCTAACCCCTGCATCCGCAAGGCTCTGGGCTTGACCACTCCTCCACGGCCGCCCGAGGGCCGATCTCAAGAAAGGTCGAGGCGGCACCCTCCGCCCCGCACCCCCAGGCCCATTACCAGCCCCGCCGCAGCTGCCTCCTCCCGTGATGGTCTCTGCCGCCCCCGCGGCCGCCGCCGCCGCCGCCCTAGCCCGGGTGGGAAGGAGGGAGGAGCGAGCGAGGCCCGGGCCCCGCGGCGACGGTCGGGGAGCTCCTGGGGCGGCAGAGCGGGTGGGCAGGCCAGCCGGCCGGCAGGCGGCGGCGGCGGGGGGCGGGCGGCTCCGGCAACTCGGACGCCCCTGGCAGCAGGAGCACAGAACCACCCGGCTCCGGCTAACAATAGGCTCCGGCCGCAGCGCTCCGGCACTTATAGGCGCCGGCACGTCCCAGCCGAGCCCCGGGGCAGGCTGGGAAATGGAGTCTAGGTACCGACCCCACGCCCAGCGGCATGCCGGGAGTTGGAGGCGACAAGCGCTGCAAACCCGAGCCGGCCCGCAGACAAACGGGCTACAAAGGCAGTGTCTGCCCCGGACCCTGGGAAAGCGAGTTTGGCATTACTGCAACCTTTTGAAGTGAAGTGGAAGCTAGGGGACCCTCAACTACACATTTTCAATGACTAAATGAATTCTTTTTTTTTTTCTGCGGTACTGGGGATTGAACTCAGGGGCATTCTACCTCCGAGATATACCAGCCCTATTTTTTATTCTTTATTTTGAAACCAAGTCTCAAGTGCCTCACTAGGTAGCTGAGGCTGGCCGCGAACCCGGATCCTCCAGTCTCAGCCTCCCGAATGCTGGGATTACAAGCGTGCGCCACCACGCCCAGCTGACTAAATGAATTCTCCCCTTTTTCTTTCGCCAGGACCACCCTCCCATGCCTAAGGACCATAATCCTCCTTGCTCATGGCTTAGTCTTGCTGCACCTGCCCAAGTTAGAAAGAAAATGCAAGCAATATCTTGAGATATCTCTCTATATGATGGACTGATTTAGGTGTTAACTTTAAAACAAAACAAAACAAAAATACCACAGTGCTTAGTAGTCACAACTTTGCAACTCGTATTTAAGATTGGGAAACAAAAGATATCAAGAGTTATTTGTGACTTGCCAAGGATACCTAGCCTTGGTTACTTATCTTGCTTCTCTCCCTTGACCTAAAGACTTTGCAAGATATAGGTACATCTTGTGGCCTCCCACCACCCAATCTATCTGTCATCCTGTTTCCTTCTACTTTTCCCCTCCAATACTTTGCTTCAATACTTTGGTCCACTGGTCTCCTGCAGTTCCTTCAATAGGACTACCATGCTCTATCCCAGGCCCTTTTGCCTAGAACACTCTTCCACTAGTTGGCCACATACCTCTTCAGTTAATATCTTTTCAAATGTCCCCATATCAGAGAGCTTCCCTGGCCATATTTCTAAAATAATGCTTCTCCTTAGTCTCTATCCCCTTGCCTTCTCTTTCTTCTTAGCATTATCATTTGACATACATATTGTTTTTCAGTCTTCTCTCACTTGACTAAATTCTATGAGACAAAGAAGTTGGTTTGTTTATTGTATTCTTAGCTCCCAGTACAAGACCTGGCATTTGACATTTGGAAGCACAGTAGATATTTATTGGATAGATGAATGGGTGGCAGGATTTAAGTTTAGGTCAGGCTTGTTCCAAATTCTAGTGCATTTGTCACTACAACCAAGAAACTATGAAGCTAGATCTACTGACTATCAAGTCATCTTATCTGTAGAACCGAGAGGTTGGATGGCTTAGAAAACAAGCCAAGAAGTCCAGTTTTCTCCCCTACATGACATCAGAAACTCCAAGCAGCTAGGAGACAGCAATGTAAAATGAAAATAATAATAATAATAATAATTTTTTTTAAAAAAGCAAGCCAGGCGTGGTGGCTCATGCTTGTAATCCCAGTACTTGGGAGGCTGAAACAGGAGGATAGCAAGTTTGCGGCCAGTCTCAGCTGCTTCATGAGGCCCTCTGCAACTTAGTGAGACCCTATTTCAAAATAAAGAATAAAATTGGGGCTGGCAGTGTAGCTCAGAGGTAGAATGTGCTTGGGTTCCATCCCCAGTACCACAAGAAAAAAAAAGCAATCCTAGGGTACCAAACATTGATCATCTATCTACTGAATTGTGTGTGTGTGTGTGTGTGTGTGTGAGAGAGAGAGAGAGAGAGAATATGTATGTGGTACTAGGGAATAAACCCAGGGGCATTCTACCACCGAGCTACACTCCCAACCCAGCCCTACTTTTAATTTTTAATTTTGAAACAGGGCCTCACTAAGTTGCTGAGGCTGGCTATGAACCTCCAATCCACCAGTTTCAGTCTCCCAAGTACTGGGATTACAGGCATGTACCACCAAGCCTAGTTTATCTGCTGAAATTTAGAGGCAATGACATGTAATCAAGAGCACAGATTATGGAACCAGACTGACTGAATATAAATCCCTATTCCTCCACTCACTAGTGTGGTGTGATCCTGGGCAAAGTTTGTAACTTCTCTGCCTTAGATTCCTCTCTGCAAAATGAAGATTCTATCTTAGAATCTTCAAAATGAAATTCTATCTTACAGAATTTTGTGAAGTTTAAACAGCTACTATATTATTAAATGTTTACAACACAGTCAGTGCTATGTAAATGTTATTAGTGTGTGTGTGTGTGTGTGTGTGTGTGTGTGTATGTGGTGCTGAGGATTGAACCCAAGGTCATTCTACCTCTGAGCTATACATACCCCCAGCCTTATTTTTAATTCTTCATTTTGAAACAGAGTCTAAGTTGCAGAGGGCACTAAGTAGCTGAGGCTGGCCATAAACCTGTGATCCTCCCGTCTCAGCCTCTCAAGTATTGGGATTACAAGCAGTGTGCCACCATGCCCAGCATAAGTTTTCTATTCAGTTGTTCAAAAGGTTCTGTTTTTCTGTTTTTGTATGTTTTTTGCATACAAAAGACAAAAAAAGAACAGAAGGCCCCAAGTGACACTATAGAATCAGCAGTCTGAGTAACAAAAGACCATCCTAAAGGGCATGTTAGGCAGGCTAAAAAAGTGTTTCATATGCCTACAGAGTTCCATCAGTCATGGATATCTGTCAAGTACCAAAAGCCACAATGCTCAACCTTTGTTGATTAATGTCATCAAAGTAGAAGATAGTGAAAGTCTGTAATCCCAAACTCTTCTGGAGGCTAAGGCAGGAGGATCACAAATTCAAGGTCAGCCGGGACAACTGAGTGAGACTCTGTCTCAAAATAAATTTTTAAAAAAAGACTAGAGATGTAGCTCAGTGGTAAAGTATTTGCTTGGCATGCACAGGCCCTGGGTTCAATTCCCAATATAATAAAAAGCCCAAACAAAATGAAAAACCAAAAGCCAAACCAAGGACAGCACATTCTTTGAGAAAATAGCAGAATTCAATTTTGCAAAAAGCTCTAGATAAGTTAAAAGATCATATGGGTCAGTCAGGTGTGCTGGCACATGCTTGTAATCCCAGTATTTAGGAAGCTAAAACAGGAGGATCACAGGTTCACAGCCAGCCTCAGCTACCTAAGTGAGGCCCTCCACAACTTATTGAGACCCTGTTCCAAAAATAAAGAGTAAAAAATAGGGCAAGGGGTGTAGTTTGAAGGTAGAATGCCCCTGGATTCAATCCTCAGTACTGCAAAAAATAAAATTAAAAATTAAAAAAATCATAGACTTCTAAGCAAACAATATAACTACTTATCATAAAGTCATTTAACATATTTCATTGTCATGATATAATCACGAGGTAATTGTGATTGTATCATTCACCCATACTCCGGGCAATTCTGCTCCAGTCTAAATATAACCTATGAAAGGCAAAGATCAGATGGCAGCTGTTCAGGACGCTCAAGCACAGAATAGAATTATAAAGAAAAGAAATGCTAATATTATTATGTTAAGAATAACATTGGGCTTGTAATATCAGTACTTGGGAGGCTAAGAGATATAAGAGGATCACAGGTTCAAGGCTAGTCTCAGCAATTTAGCAAGATTAACCTTGGGAACTTAGTGAGACCCTGTTTCGAAATAAAAAAGGGCAGAGGGTATAGCTCAGAGGTAGAATGTCCCTGGGTTCAATCCTCCGTACAAAATAATAACAAAAGCATTGGTTATCCAATTCGTTTTTTCTTTCTTTTTTTTTTTTTTTTTTTTTTTGAGGTACTGGGTATTGAACCCAGGGGCATTCACCCTCAGCCCTTTTTTACTGTTTTGAAACAGGGTCTCACTAAATTTCGGAGGGCCTCACTAAGTAGCAGAGGCTGGTGGTGAACCTGTGATCCTCCTGTCTTAGCTTCCCAAGTATTGTGATTACAAGCTAGTCCCCCATGCCTGGCTTGGTTATCCAATTCTAAACATTACTGTTTAGTTCCAGACCACTCTGCAATGTATGTATGGACTAGCTGGGAATAGACATTCCACATAGGTGATTTGTTTTAGGGATAAAACATTCAAAGAATAGGAAGAAAAGACCTAAGACCAAGAATAGGCATTCCAAATGGCAGCCACAAATGAAATCCAAAAGTCAGATTTGATGTACTGAAAAGTATTTATACATTAGTCTTACAGTTATACATGTGTACAGAAGCAATCTTAAAGTCAGTCCGGATCCTCCGCCCGGCTCCTAACTAAATCTTTAAATGTAAAACCAGGCATTAGAAGTCAGGAATAAGCCGGGCGTGGTGGCGCACGCTTGTAATCCCAGCATTCGGGAGGCTGAGACCAGAGGATCCGGGTTCACAGCCAGCCTCAGCTATCTAGTGAGGCATTCCGCAATTTAGTGAGACCCTGTTTCAAAATAAAGAATAAAAAATATTGCTGGGGGTATAGCTTGGAGGTAGAATGCCCCTGACTTCAATCCCCAGTACCGTAAAAAACAACAACAACAAAAAAGAAGTCAGGAATCTGCAATGATTAAAATGAAGAATGTGAGCCAGGTGTGGTGGCGCACGCTTGTAATCCCAGCATTTGGGAGGCTGAGACAGGAGGATCGGGGTTCGAGGCCAGCCTCAGCTACTTAGTGAGGCCCTCTGCTACTAGTGAGACCCTATTTCAAAATAAAGAATAAAAAATAGGGCTGGGGGTGTAGCTTGGAGGTAGAATGACCCTGAGTTCAACCCCCAGTACCGCAAAAAAAAAAAAAAA